>SRPX01000564.1:0-16181 GCA_018360215.1 Claviceps spartinae
TGGACAGGAAAAGTTCACAAGGGTATGCGATAAAACTTTACAACGGACTTATAGCCTGGAGGGCGAGTAAGCAAGACACCGTCACCACGTCGTTTGGTCGTGTTGTGTGAAGATGTAGCACATGAATATAGTTTCATAGGATGGAAAAGTCTGTACAGATTTCGAGATGGTGGCAGAGGTATCATAGCTTGCAGTGCATGTCATTGATCCAAACAACAGCACATTATTAGAGTATGAGCGTATGTATTGCATGTGATGTGCCTGATGGCCAGAGACCAGTGTATCTGGCTGTACGACATTGCAAAACATGTTTTCAACGAATAGTCCCACGTTATCTCATTGCTCAAAGAGGCGGCTGCTTCGGATTCAGTCCACGTTTGCCATGTCATACATCAATACGTACGTGGCACATGGAGATAGTCAAAGCTTGTGCATTAGATCTCAGAATCGCAACACAGGCATACATCAAAATAACGTTCATTCATCAAACAATGAGTCATTACATCTAAAGTATAAAGTGTGTACCAAATATGTAATGTGAAACCGCGTCCAGCAGGCTATAAGTGGTTGTACAGTGTACCACGTGTCTAACGAATGATCCCATGCGTGTCAAGGCCCTTCCGGGATGCATAAAGTATAAACAAAAAAAGAATACAAGGCATTTCCAACGCTGGAGTCAGATTGATGCCTCTTCATGAAGTCATGCAAATTATTTACCAGAAATAAGATCCGAAGAAAATATGAAAACACCGTGTTTGTGTACAGTCTCAGATCAAGCACAAGGCCAGTGAAATGCTCATCAAAAGTAGTGGCCAATTGCCAGTGGCAACATTCCCTCCTGACAGGCTCGGCCCTTTGTCGCTAGGGTGGGACGCGGCAGGTGTTGGAGGTGCCTGTGAGGCGAGTGGTGTTACATCTCGCCTCGTCTCGCTGCTGGCATACGTGTCCAAGGGCGTGAAACTAGCATTCTTGACCCATTTGATGTCCTTGCCCTTGAGCGGGAGAGCCGAGTCCTTGGCGAGAAGTCCTTGAATAGCTTCTTGCGCGCACATGGCACCTCCAAAGGAGGCGGCATTGTCAAAGCCGCCGACGTACCACTTGCCACCACATGCATGGCCCGTCTTTCCACCAGTGCATGTAGCCGCGGCGGCCTTGGCGGTGGGAATGAGCAACCGCTCAACCTTGGCACGAAGCGAGGGCATGACGTGGGCGGTCTGCCACATGAAACGGGACAGATAGGCCTTGAAAGTGACCATGTCGTAGTTGCAGGTACTCGTAGGCTCGCATTCCGTTTCCCACATGATGTTCTTGTCCTTGCCCGTGAAGAAGAAATTGCCAGCCTCGTCAAGTAGCTTCTCGGTGCGCTGCGCCCATCTGTCCTGTCCGGTTTTCTCAGCCATGATGGCAGCCCCGTACAGGAAGATGCCCGTCGTGTAAGAAAAGGACTTCTTATTGACCTTTGCGCACCCGGATTCGATGCCAGCACCGTCGTAGACACGGTATGACTGACTGTCGATAAAGCCGACTTGCGCGTTCCAATCCCAGATTTTCTCGGCCCAGTTCAGGTATGTCTCGTTGCCGGTGGCACGACCTAGACGCGCGGCCAGCTGGAAGAAGCCACCGTTGCTGACTGAGTTCTTGTACTTGAGGCCATTCGGGTTGCTTGCCAAGATCTGCCAGAATACACCGCCGTTGCAATGCTTGGTGTCCCATCGGCTTGCGAGCTGGTCGAAAACGTTTACGGAGATGTCGAGCCACGAGGGGAGCTTGTCGTCGGGCTGAGGGAAGTTTCGCTCGGCGGCAGAGAGGACAGCGGAGCCCCAGAAGAATAAGTCGTCGTTTCCTTCTTCGTCAGAATGCTCAGCGGGCATGAAATTGTGGCCAGTGCCAAGATTGGTCGGGGCCAGCAAAGCTTGCAACACGACGTCGTTGTAGCTGGGATCCTTGGTGTAGTGATAGTAATCCAGCATCGTACCCCAGAGGCCACCGGCCACCCACCAATAGTACGGCTTGGCGACATTTCCGAACTCCTGCGAATGTGTGAGCAAGACCAAAGATGAATGCGGTGTGACTGAGAGAGAATTGAACTGATTGGGGGGCATACTCTTGATTTGGGATCCGTGGTGTTTCCAACATAGTAGCTCATCGTTTCATAGGCGAGGGTAGCAGCAACATTGCGGACAGATACTGCACAATGATTAGCCATTTGTCACACATATTTAGGAGTAACATCGGACCTACTTTGACTGTCGACGTCGATATCCTTGGGGGCATAGATGCCACCCAATGTGGCCACTGTGTGAACACTTTTTACAAACTTCATTGTGGATGCTCAGCGTGAAAGCTCTGGAAACGCTAAAAATGTACGAATAGGTCTGTTGCAGGACGAAGTAGGAGTCGATATGAAGGTGAGTGTGGTTGAATTATAATCGTAATCGTAGTCGTAATAGTCATGTAATTGTAAAAACGTCTTCTTCCAGGAGGACGCGCGAATGTGTATGTATCGAGGAAAGAAGTATGTACGGATGCAGTTATCCTGATGCTCTGCAGAAGCTGGAGCTCAATAGAAAGGCAATGGAAGATAAATGACGGGAAGAAAAACTTGTCTCTGACAAGTTCACCAGGAAATGAATGCAGAATCGTCAGCACCGAGCACAGGACCGAAGGTGGTAATGCCGTCTATTGTCCTTGATGTACACAGCCTTTGTTCTACCGAAAAAGCGGTGGGCAAGCAGCAAACGAGAAAGAGACGACGGACAAAAGCTGGCCCGCCCCGAGAAGTGGAATCGAAGAATGCAAAAAGAATGGAGAGAAGGAAGGAAGGAAGAAAAGAAGAATAGAGAGTTAGGTTAAGAAGAAATCAAGCTGAGCAGGACTTGACGAAAAGAAGAGGCTGACGAGATGGAGACGAGATGGCAGCAAGGGGCCAAAGTAAGCGGATCCCCAGCCATGACATGATGACCCCGGGGCGTCGCAGGAACAGGTAGACGGGTGCTCGACCGCATCAATCACGATTGATGATTGATCAGACCGCAATACTCCGTATGCTTCGCTCGTCCGTGTCAGCGCCTGGCAGCCTGGGCTGGCAAAGAAGGAAGGAAGGCGCAGAACAAGTGCCTGCCTGCCTTTCTTTGCCTAGAGGCTAGGTAGCCCATGACTCTGGCCGGACGCCGACCCAGCCAATCACAGACCGCCAATCGTGCGCGCACCACTGACCACTGGACCAGTGACCACACAGCGCAGCCACCCGAGCCGCTGCGGATTTATCTCCCTGCTCCGCGCTACTTGCTGACAGTATTCCGTAGGTAGGTATGTACATATGCGGATGGGATTCCAATGTCCATCACTCTTGCACGACTTCGCACCAAACTTCGTCAACAATGCGCAAGCGCTGAACGCCTTTCTGGACCGTTTAAACGGGACCCGCCCTCAATCCCACGGTGCCACCTCTTCCCCCCTTGCTTGAAGTTGCCGCTGCCTGTTGTTCTGGGCTGGCAACTTACTCCGTAGACGCGCGGGGACCCACCAATTATCTTCCTAGAAAAGAGTCCCCAGAGCGGGCGGCTCCACCCATTGTGCAATTGTTTGGGCCGAGCGGCGCCTGCGTTTGGAGGGCAAGCCGCCGCTTGACTGGCTGGAACTGGCGTGGGAAGCGAGGGGCAAGCCACAACTGGCTCCGCCACCTCCCGTTCCCCGCTGATTTGTACCCGTTGTCTGTACACATGTATGTACATACATATGTAGGTACATATGTACCTACTCCGTAAGGCGGGCGTTCCGGACGGATTGGCTCGGGGCGCCTCGACGCCGTCGGGTTTGAAACGTACGCCAGGGACCCGTGGACCCGTTGAGCAGGGTTGTGAACTTTGTGTCGTTAGAATCGTTACTGGAGAAAATGGTCGTTGTTGCGTGGTTGGTGTGTTTAGTGGTTGGGTTGGTGTGTTTTGCTAGTGGTTGGGTTGGTGGTGTTGGTACTCCGTAAACCCAGGTAATTCGCGTGGTTGGCGTTGGTATCTACAGCCCAAGTCAAAGAGTCATGGAATCGGAGTCACAGGCTCAGGTGCCTCAACATCGGATTGAAGTCCGTGCTGGACCATAAATAGATCGGATTTTTTTAATGCGTATGCGTGTGTTGTGTTTTTCCAGACGAGACTTGACATTCAGCCCAACAGGGTTTATTACAATGTCTCCGCTGCAGCCAAATACGGGAGGAAACAACGACGTCTACTTCACCGTGGCTCTTGAAGCCATGCTTCGTCGATTGGGGACATGTCACATATGTCGTCATTCTGCACCATCCGCTCCTAACGGAGTACATATATGTACATCCATTGTGAAGTGTGACATGCAAACTCCGTTCGTGAACTATTTGGCAGATCTTCACACAGCCAGCAAAACTCAGTTCATTGTACGGGCTTGCATCAAAGAATGCGCCGAGTTGATCAAGGTCAAAGCAGTCTAATGGGCTATCACGCTATTAACTAATACAAAATCGAGGTAAGGAAATATGACGCGAAAAGAAAAGAAAAAAATCCAGCAGTAATAGTGACAAGAAAGTAATGATGATGATAAAAATAAAATACAGTAGGAAGGAAGAAAACGCCGCCTATCCTGTGCCAAAAACAAAGCATCGCCGTTCTTCACCTCCTCAGTCACTACCCAGGTATGCCGCCCCGGCGCCCCCTGTCAAGGCAATACTCCTGTCTGCATCATTTTGAAGCCCATCCGCTCTTCATCAAGGCCTCCATCACCCCACCGCGAGGAAAGCAGCAAGAGCGCCCAACAAGACGCCAGCAGACCGAGAATACCCCCCTGATAGCAGTCTGGTCGCCGCATTGCCCTGCGTCGGCCACGAGTAGTGCATCGCCGTAGACGGCGCCGTCGGCGGAGCGATATTGGTCCCCGTAACATCGAGCGCATTATCCGTTTCTGCCGGCTTCGTCGCGAGCGTCAATGTCCCCCAGACGACGTCAGTGCCTGTCAGGGTTGACGTCCACGATACTTCTGTCGGGCCCGTGTGCTTGCCGTTTGTGTAGCCCGATCGGTAGCTCGAGTATCCGGAGCATGTCGCTGCCGTGGTGCCGTTCATTTTGCATTCAAGATCCGCGATGCTGCATCTTGTTAGTCCAGCACGAGAGGCGCCATTAGAACAAGGAGGGGCGCATATGAAAAAGAGAAAGAAAAAGAGAAAGAAAAGGGGAAAAAGGGAAAAGAAGAGGACAAGACTCACTATGTCGACGTCAGAGTTCCGTGGAACTTTAGCGTTCTGGGCCCCTCGACGATGATGAAGGGGAACTCGAGAGACAGATCACACGCGACTTGGGCGTCTGTTGGACAAAAGATGGTATATGTGGTTTCGCTCGCCGTTTTGTTCTGTTGATTCCAACCAGGGTCAGTTATTCGTGTCTTATCGCTGCGTCTCGCTGCATTCGCGGCCGGCGCGCGGAACAACCTACCTCGGAAATGATGCTGCCTCTCACAGCGGCCCATTGATCCTCGCTATAGTACGGTATGAAAACAGGGGCCGCCGTTATCGCAGGCGTCGGGACGGCATCGTTAGTCGCACTGCATGTTCTCGCCGCAACGAGCAGAAATAGCGCCAGAGCTCGGGAGAAGGCCGGTCTTGTCATTGTGGCTGAGAGCGAGCCGCCGCCTTATTATTTCGTGGGTTTTCGTCTAGGTATCCCTCTTCGTCGGCACTGCGATGTCGTCTCTTCCTAGTCGGCTATTGAAATCTCGCTCTCTCCCTCGTCGCTCACGCGTGACGCTGTCGGTACGGCGGTCTCGTGGACGATAACGCCCGCCTCGGTTGATTTCTGTCACAGAAATGGATGATGTTGTCGCACGGACAGCCCGACCGGATCCTGCGTACGAGACATGGACAGGTTGGAGAAGACGGGGGCGAGAAAGGGCCAAGGGATTTTTTTACATGACAGCTTCCTGGGGTTCGGCTCGTGTGAAATGACGCGAAGCTCGTTCTGCTCGCTGTTCATGGGGGGGTCAGGACTCAGAGGGGGGAAGAGAAGTCTTGGCCAGGTCTGAATGAGGACTAGTGCCGCCGCTGCCCTGCGTTGCCGTGGACGGTGGACCGCCAAGACTCAAGAGCATTTTAGGGTATGTAGGTGGCGGCGCAGAATTAATGGCCCATGGGGCTGAACTTTTCATCGCATTGCATTCGAGCAATTGAGTTGAATTGGCAGAGGAAAAGGCGTCATGAGGCTTTGGCTACGGCAAGAAGGCGAAAGAGATGTGCATCTGCGTTGCAGAAGTTGTCGTGGCTAAGGGAGGGAGGGAGGAGGAGCTATGTAGGCCCAAATTAGGCGCTTGGTTGCCAAGCTCACAGCCAATATGTAGGAGAAACGATGCCAATCACGAATTCACGATGCGACTGACAATGCGGCGAAGCGAGCAGAGGGCCTGCATCAGCTGATTGGCAAAGCAGAGGGTTCCAGCAGGTCGGGTTTGGCCCTGGGGAATAATATGTACATATACCTGTAGGTAATCGCGGACTCTTATTAGGTACGTACCTACTCAGTACTGCAGTCTGCGTATTTCAGATTTCTCCATGTGATGCGGGGGCGCAAAAAAACCACAAAATCTCTTCAACTTGCCGTCGCGTTGCCGTCGCGTCGCGTTGCCGTCGCGTTGCGTCAATGCAACCTCTTCCACGTAACGTCATGCAATCACTCCCAACAACGAGCGTAGATTGTACTACATACATCACATATCTCCAGTATGCACAACGGAATCAATACATATAGGTGAAGCAAATGCGTGTGATGATCCAAAATAAACCCTATGCGGCGGTTTGGGATATTTTTGCCAAGTCGACGGCCTTGCCCTTGAAAGCACAGAGCTCGGTGGTTTGACTCCGAACGATGGCATCATGAACACAACAAGTTTTCAAATCAAAGGCGTGCGCCTCGTTTCCCCAACTTGTCCCTACTGTCAAGCAGATAATGGGGAATGGGGAATGGGGAATGAACCGCTGCAGAAACCAGTCGGTCTCCAGCAATGTCACGCAGACTAGGTACGGAATACGAACTCTCGTGAATCTACTCGCAAAAAAAGGCACACAGGTACTGCAGTCTGCCACAGTGCCACGATTCTGCCACCACGTGGCCATGTCTGGCACTCACATCTCGTCACTAGCAGCGAGGCTAGCCATGTGTAGTCCACTCATCGCAGACAAATCTGACAAAGGCCCGGACAAGCTTTCCCGTCGTCACGACTAAGCCCCATTAGCACAGCATCATCTTGGCGGCCAATTCACAGAATATCACACGATAGCCTGGGTTAAGCGAGTTGCACAATGCAAGGCCGTTTTCCAGGCAGTAGATAAGACAGACGCGTACAAAGAAAGGGACGACGGTGGGGGTGAAACCGGTCCCCCTCTCCCATTGCCCAATACAACTTATATAAAACCTTCAATCTTGAAATCTCACACACAACGACAGAATCTCTTCCCAGGGACAGGCCAATGTGTCACAGGTGACAGTCTCACAGGGCGTGTACAGTGGCGTGTACAGATTGTGACATGACCCGCCTGGAGATATTCCGCCCGGAGCTAAATTATAGCATGCGCCACCCGGAGTTATGTAGCAGTGCATTGGAGCCGCTAGACTACAGGTGCTGCCAGCGCATCGAGGCCGCTGGTTTTACATGGTTTACAGGCGCTTTCAGCGCATCAGAGCCATCATCTCATAATTCGCATTGCCGGAGAGTCGGGACAGACAGGAGGACATTGTGTATGTATATATATCGCTGGCTCTCCCCTTGGTAGAGTTCCCCGTAGAGCCGTAGTCGATTCTTGCGTCTCAGACATCTAGCTCCAAGCCCCAACATATTGACCCTTGTCACAAAATAAAACTGGCCTCTGCAACATGAAGTTCTGCATCGTCGCCCTCATCACGCTTGTCGCGGCAATCCCATCCGTGTACGTCTGGACACCCTTTCCCACCCAATCCTCTCTCTGCAGCACAAGTGCATAGTGCAATAGTGCAGTGCACCCATTTACCGCCACGGCAATCCGGAATCGGAGAAGACTAACTAAGACCTGTGACCTCTGGTCCTCTGTGTTGTTGTTCTCGCCAAAAGTCCAAGTCCCAATAATCATACCATGCAGGACCAGAGCCCAGCCCTACTCGAAAGCAATCTCCTAGCAATTTCGAAAATCATGCCCGAGATGCGCAGGAAGGGTAAGAAACATAGGAAGCCGCGGTTTAAGCTGCAGCTGGAGCAGTGTCACCGCCAAGGCGGTACGTTTGTTTTCTCTCCAACCTCTTTTTTTGTGTGCGCCCGCCGCCCGTATGGAATTGTACAGTGTAAATTTGTAATCCCTAAGCTCTTAGCTGACCATATCTCTTAAGAGTACTGCCGTCATAACGAGGATTGTTGCTCCAGGTTATGCCTGCACGCTATCTATGGGCATGCCCGTCATCGTAGGTGGCAGTGCGAGTCAGTTGACGGCGAGGATGAGGGCTGAAGCCTGATTGTTGATGGCTCGGGAAGTTCTTTGGACATTTTATTTTAGGACGCGGTACCGACTCCCGTGTTTCGATTCACTTTCACTGTTGCGTTCGTTCGTAACTTCGTCTGGAGGAGTCTGGTCCCTGGAGATGGTTTCCTGTTCATAACTTCATATGGGACTGTGCAGTGTGTACGTCTCGACTCTAGTCTCTCACGCCGTCGCTGTGGAGCGAGTCTATTATTATTACTGTCAGTCTGTCACACGTGTGGACACACATGATCATATGCCGCATAGATGATAGGTGCCTACATCATTGAGGGTATTCGCATTGCAGAAGCGGCACGGAGCTCACCTCCGATCACACTTGCCCACTGTGGAGTCGTGGACAATGGACATTCCGCATACATGATACCCGTCATTCAGGATATTCGCGGCACGATATCATCTCCGAGCCAGAAGGAAACCGAGGAGAGTTATTGAGGAGTCCAGATACGTTAGTCTGGCCTTCATGTATTTATATAGATGGTAGAGTCGCCCTCTCAAGGCTTGGGGGACAACTGAGTCCGCCAGAGTCCTGTTGAGAGCCAAAGCCAATTATCGTGATTCGTGTTTCGTCCTGATCATCTATATCGTTCCAAGCCCCGTGAAATCGGACCTTGTCACAACTACAATGTCGTCGTCTACTTTGCGCCTTGAAGGCTGCCTTGAGGTTTTAGTTGGACACCTATGTTATGTATGTATCAAGATTCTTGCCGAGTGGGGAGCGTTGCCAGATACCTTCCTACTCGTAGAGTCTCGTACAGAAACTACCTGTGTTCAGTTGACAGCAACATTTCATTTGCCAAGGACTTCTTCCTTAAACTGTTCCGATTTTTTTCTTACTCTTCCACGTTTTGCTTTCTTCTAATAACTCCCTCATCGTCAGACGGCTTGGCGTCATGTCACATGTGCAAGGATATCTTGATCTCGTTTACACGCCCATCACCCCACATCCCAGCAAGGCAATCGCCCCACGTACATGTAATCCATGTCCGCAACAATTCATCGTCCCATTGCCCCTGTTTCCGATTCTCCGGAGTCCGTACGATTGTCTCGTCTCGGATGCAACGCGGATTTGCCAGCTCCGGCTCCAGTTCCGGCTCCCCCACACGCTTATTTTACGGAGTATGTATGTACATATGTATGTATGTACATACCCTCGTTCCTTTCCTTTCTCCTGTTTCACGCTGCATTGGATTGGTCCCCATGGATCCCTCCGACAACCTGGTGATCTCGGGCTTTCCTCATCCTGTCGTTTCTACTGCGCTCTTCTGCACGGAGTACGGACAATACCTACCAGGTATGTAGAGTGGGGGTAAAAGACGAATCACGACCAGAACTGGCGTTGTCTGTAACAGTCTATGTAGATGTTGAACTTTTTTGTGCTATTATTAAAGACGCCCAGTGGCCCACTGTATCGGTGTACACTGGGAAAGCCTAAAGGTACCCCGTAGTATATGTATACCAAAATCATCAACGCAAAGCAATGCTGCAGGCAGCTTGGCCTCGCATCCATGATCCCTGCATCCCCCTGCATGGAAAGTATCCGGCACGGCACGATAGCCATTGATCGGATCTCCCCCTGCAGTCCTCCGAGGATCCGACTCCGTACAACTCACATGCAAAAACGCAAACGCGATTATGTACATATCGTGATTGGTTATGTACATACATATCCCGGGGCCACAACAAGTTATTATACTCCGTAGCCAATCCTGGCTCCTTGTTCAAGAATCAGCCTACCAAGTCATTTATGAGTTGTGACACCTAGGTAGGTACATATGTACTCCGTAAGCACAAGTAACAAATACCACAATGATTCGCCGTAATACGCCGTATTACGCCACTGAATTACTTTACACCCCCTCGTAATCGTTCTCTTCTCATCCCCCTTCCTAAAAGTCCTTGAAGCTCCCTCAGCCCCCTCTTCAAAGTTCACCCCTTATTTCCAGTTTCTCTGCATATCCTCACCTTCAACTGACAACAACAACTCTTCCCGGTCAAATCGACGAAACCTGAATTTCATAAGAACAAACAAACCGAAAACTCAATCCATATTACAACGTCCACGGTCCCTGCGCGCTCCTGACTCCTGTATTCACCTCACCTCCTCACCTTCTGGAATCTGAGTTCTCACCATGATGACACTCCTCCTCGCCCTCCTCGCAAGCTTCCTCCTCCCCTCCCCCACCTTCGCCGACGCCACAAACACAAACCCGTCCTTCCCCCCAAACTCAAAACCCAGACCAACCATCCCGATCCTCTTCTTCGGCGACGAATTCCCCATGGTCGGCTCCGTCATCGCCTCCGGTACCTCCGCCGTGACCCTCTCCGTGCAGTGCTCCGCGGGCCTCACCTCAGAGAAGTGCGGCTTGCCGGGCGGAGGCGGCTTGACAATCACGCAGGGGTCTACAACGTGGGGGTTGCGGTACGAGGGGCCCATGGAGACGGGTGGGACGAACATGTAGGTTCCCCCTTTTTTTTCTTTCCTTTTTCTCCCTCTGTTACCTGTGTTGTATCGCGTCTCTCTTTGAGTTTGAGTTTGATCTCCTACTTCTTCTTCCTTTTATGTGTAAGCATACTGCAAATGTCACATGTGCAAACGTAAACGCCATCAGTTTGTCCGTGTCGTTCGTTGTTGTGTGGCATGTGTACCTACAGTGTGACATGGGTGGCAGACTGGCAGACTGGCAGACTGCAGTGCGCTAACACGTAGGGGGCCACGTTGTTAGTGTCGGCACCGAAGACTGTAAACTCGATCCTGTGGCGGATGCGGCGACTTGTACTGCGAATGCGAGTTTTCAGGGCACCGCTATGGACTCGAAGACGGTGCTGTCGGGGTATAAGCACATGATGTATCCGGTGACGATTACCGCGGGGGCGGAGAAGTTTGCTGCTTCGGGTGATGGGGGTGCGAGTGCGATGTTGACGACGGCCACGGCTACTGCCACGGCCACGAAGACAGGAACGGGAACGGGGACGGGAACGGCTACAGTGACGTCGACGCGGACGAATGCTGCTGGTTCGATGGTGACGCAGAATGCGGCTGTCTTGGCGGGTGTGGTGGCCGTCGTGGGAGGGATGCTTGCTGTGTAGATGAGGTGTTGTTAGGAGGACGAGATAAGGGTTGTTTGCGTGCTTCCTCGTTGTGTGAGTGTTTTCTCCTTGTGTGACCATACAGGGAAGAAAATGAAAGAGAATGGTCCAGCTTTGTATTTGGGTATACTTGTACTGTAACTACTGTTCTCCTGCAAGCACTTGGCAGTGTCAGCGTGATATGGAAAACGGCTGTTTTAACTTTTGATGAGCAGTTCCAGTCATGTTATAGCGTAGTTCATTGATGTAACGACAGAGCTTGCCCCAAAATTGCAACGACTGGTATATATGCATGTTCCCTCAACGGCTCAATTGACAGTGACACCGAAGCTCCCCTTGATTATCATTCACCTTCTCTCGAACCTTCTCAAGCTCATTCCCATTTCGTACTCCTCGCGAGCGCACACTCACGACGCTTAATACAAAGCTCAACTCATACCTATTTCTCAACAAAGATGCACCTCTTCGCCATCCTCCGTCTTTTCAAGAAACTCACCAGCCAGAACAGCGTAACAACACCCATGAAGCCAGTCGACACCCACGTCAGGGCACGGAATTGCGTGCTATGCGTTGCCGACAGACCAATTATCCCGCCCACCTCGTTTATCGCCTTGACACCCGTCGAGGCAGCCACCGTGGCCACCATACTGGCGATGAAGAGTGCCAGAAACCCGGGAGAGGAGACCACAAGGTTGATTAGGGCCATGCATCTGACATCCGGTTTCCAAAACGCCAGGATGCTGCACAGAAATGCCAGCCCGCTGAGTCCGGCTCCAATAGCGTAGATGATCGTAAGACTTAGTAGCGCGCGGTTGAGTTTGTCAATCTTTTCTTGGATGCTGTCTGGGACGTGGATTTTGTCGATTTTGACATCAAAAGGGAGGGATTTGAGCTTCTTGTCGAGAGGTTCGAGAAGTTTGTTGAGGTTGAAGCGGTCTTCAGAGAAGAGTCAGCATTTTTCTGTAATTACTGTTTACAGCCTGACTAAGTTTAAAGTGATACACCTTATAGACTGAGCCACTGTCCACATAATGTCCCAGGTCGACAGAAAAGATCTGGACAAGAAACAGTAGACCCGGCAGCGCGTAGAACACGGCATCAAGTACGACCAGAGGAGGAGGATAGCGGACAACAGCACGCAATGTCACTTACCATCTGGACTGGACGATGAACAATTGGTGGCCACTGCTTTCGCTTGAGGGTCTGGCGCTTTGGGCGTGTAGTTTCCCTCACACGACATCATGACGTGGAAAGAGTACCAATCCATGATCCCAAGTTCCTCGATAATCTTTGCAGCAATCTTGTCCTTGGTTTCGTTGATCTTCTTCAAGGCTTCATCTTTCTTGTCGCCAATCTTATCCTTGGCCTCATCAATCTTGTTCTTGGCGTCGTCCGTCTTGCCACTAGCCCAGTCCCGCACACCGTCTAGGAAATCCCGCTTGTTCTTCTTATCGTGACCCAAGTTCAATATTTTGCGTCCAAGCATAGAAGTATCGAACTGTCAGGAGAGCATAAAATGTTAGTAGGGAGTGGTGAAACGTGAGACAGAATCGTGACTGTCGCTGCAATCATCATGTTATCCGTACCCGAACGATGGCATATTCCTCCATGAAGCCCGGCTGATGGCTGGGATGTAGCGCCAACATGGCGAGTACAAATGCCACCAGTGCCAGCACCATGGGCAGAAGAAAGATTCGTCGTTCGGCTAACTGCATCTTCACGATGGCGTTCTTCTCCTTTTTTTTTTCTCGATGCCCGGAAAAGATGTAGTCGCAAGTTGAAGAGGGAAGTTTGAAAGACACCAGAAAAGTTGATGAAGATACAACACACCTGCGTGTTATATTGTATAAGAAAACAAGAAACAAGAAAACTGCACGCAGAAAGCCAAAGCCTGCTTAGGTAGGTGTCCAATTGGGCTATGGGATAGTCCCGATATATACAAAGCAGAACATCATCATCAGCGCCAGATTCTCAGAGCAGAATGATCTTCTGGCGGCATAGAGTGACGTGCTGTCGTTGAACTTGCAGGTGGATGCGCCGTTTCACCGACGCTTTGTCCCATCCCAGGGCAGTGACAGAACACAATCAGCATAGCTTGGCCGTCTTTCATGGCAAACATATTGATTGTGAGCCAATTGCGTTGTGAATCCATGTCGCTTTCAAAGAAGTTGGTCGGTGAGATGCACAAGCCAAGGCGCTGCAGAGGTGCTGATGGAGTCTGCATCACGGTCCCAGTCTGTTCAAGTTTTGAAAGGCAAGCTTGTTTGTTATGCGCTTGCTTCTGGTTGGACGGCAAAAGGCTTTAAGGCAAAGGACGACGCTCCAGTCTTGCCGCTGGCGCCAGACCTGGCGATTGACGCAGACAGGGGTCTGAGGCCAATGATTGATTGCAGTCGTTCGCTTGGCCTTGTTCGAGGAGCCGCCGTGGCGGGACGCGGATGGCCAACTGTTTCGTGAATCGTCGCAACTTGCAAGTAGACGCACGCAGCCCTGCTCAAGTCGGAAAATTCCACGGTGCAGGTATGTACCGTATAGCCTGTAGGTACTCCGTATTCGTAGCCCGTGTACGATAGACACAGAGAACGAACAAAACATGTGTACTCAACTCACAACCTGGTATCTTTCCCAGCCATAGCCGTTTGCTCCTCACAAATATCGTGTTGACGAGCCAGTGTTTTCCCCAGTATGTATGTAATAAGTGGCGTCACACGCGCCACGGATGCCATGACTCAAAAAGAAACGTGGCGTCCATGCAAATCATTTGTCTTAGGACTCTTAGACCGTCATGCTAGACCCGGCCCGGATGTTGTTGTGGTTGTGGCGAATTGCTTAGCAGTTTAAGAGGGCCAAAACATTCCTTCGTCTCCTGTGGCACCTGGGCAACTGAGCAGTCGCCCGACGAGGCCGATCTACGTCAAAGCGCAGGGTATCGCGAGAAAATACCAACAGGTTTATCAGATCAAGGACACGCGATGAGGTATCCATTGAGTCTTGAACTCTTGAGCATTGTCACGATGAACGCTGGTTGGTGGACGAGGAACGGACCAGTCGGGGAAATGGTCACGTTGACAGATGGATATAAGCCATGGCCAATGAAGGCATGTGCAATGACGTCGTGGCGCGGCTGGGGTGTAGATGCGGGAGCATGACAGGGGTTGGTGGGATATGGTAGACCTTGAAATCGTTCAAGAAGCCCGAGAGAATGAATGCGAACGCAATCGGATGCGAGAGAATCTCTGTTTCTTGATGAAGGGCAAAGGTGTGTACTCTCGATGGGGAATTTGTTTAATTACGGAGTCAGAGAGTATGTACTGTAGGCTGTAGCTGGGCCGGTGCCGGTGCCTGTAACTGTACAACTTGAACACTTGCGGACGTCTGCAGACTGCAGCCACTTGTAGACTCTTGGCGACATGCTTGGCAAGCACCTGTCAACGGGCGGCTTGCAGCTGTCGCGCAAAGACGCGCAGATAACCGCCTCATTGCATCATCAAGAGTCTAGATGCCAACACGGAAATGCTTCGATTGCGTCGAATGCGTCTACACGCGAAGATCCCTCTTCTGCAGCCATCGGCCGCGGCTGTCTCCCGTACGTGACCTCGGCGACGTGACGTGACGTGACGTGAAACGGCTGGCCTCGACTCGTCCCAACCCCCGCCCTAATTTCCTATTCCTGCAAGCTGCAATTGCGATTTGTGCCCCCCCCTTTCGTATCGCCGCTCCGTGGGCCGCCTCCCCCGTTGTGACTCCAAAGTCCCAAAGTCCAAACCCGTTTGCGACGCCCTCCCGAATGCGACATCCCCAAACTTTGTCTTATACCTCCTTCTTCCTCTTTGCGTCAACCGTCTCTTAATCCCGCGAGCTCTACAACTCTAAATCTACAATCCTACGACCACGCAGACGCCACAGATTTGGGTCACCAGACGTCAGCTTGTCTTGAGAAGAAATACACCCTGTGAGGCATCCGCACATTGGCCAACCGTCGACCATGAGAGCGCAAGTCTCGAGCTGCGCTCTTCACACGTCCGTCTTTCGCTGAGGGCTTCTCATCGTCATGCGATAGATTGTCGTCTCTCTTGTCCCATTGCTACGATCGTCCTGCGGTTGTTTGTCCGCAATAACAAGCCGAGCACCGACCACAACAACTCCGAATTTCGTCCAAAGCCAGAAACGTCATTTTATAATTTGCGTCGCAATCATATCCCTTGGACAAGAAATCAAGACTACATATCAAACCGCAACTAAACTCGTTGGCGCAATTTCCACCTTTCTTCGCTTCTCTCTACTCAACAACGAATCATGTCGTCTCTCGAAGCCAAGATTGTAGTTCTTGGCGCCCAAGGCGTGGGCAAGACCTCACTCGTCATGCGCTATTGCAAAGGCGCATTCAATCCATCTCAAATCACATCGACCGTTGGCGCAAGTTTCTTGACCAAGCGCGTTGTCGACTCCGACTCGGACACCATCGTGCGACTCCAAATCTGGGACACAGGTTCGTTTACATTCATTTATCCGGATCTGAACAAGCCACGAACAACCCCTTTTTGATCCAAGAAAAAAAAAAACATGGCTAACTCTT
>SRPX01000565.1:0-16165 GCA_018360215.1 Claviceps spartinae
CACTGGACGATAAGGCGCTGAAACTGCTTGGAATTGAATCGAGCGGCTAACCAGTCGCGCACGAAGCTCTCCTCGCCTCTCTTACGTTTCAAACTACTACGAGTGTGACTGCGGGAGCCTGGATGACCCCGAGCACGCTTGCTTTGGAGTCGCCTAGCCTTTGACGGATCCGGGTGAAGAACTTTGTGTTGTTTCCAGAGATGGGTTTCGATGTTTCGAGTGTTGCTCGCGACATACGCTTTAGGACTAGAATTGTTGTCCGCGATGCAATGACAACAGATCCAAGTGCATGGTATGCATTGGTCATCGGAGTCTCTGGGCCGAACATCATAGCCATGGTTCCAGAAGCATCCCATATTTCGTCCATTTTGAGGCGCAAGGGCCCAAGTATTGGAGATATGTTCAGGGACCGTACTTCAGTCTTTGCGGATCAAAGTGTTGCTGTGGGATGCGGCCCTGGGTGCCTGGTCGAAGGAGCTCCCGACATCAGTCGAGGGAGCAAGTTCGTCATAGCTTTGAGACGCCATCTTCAAAGACATTTAAGCAGAGTGGGGGTATAATTGATTTTCCCTATATTGGATGGAAAAAAAAAGCGGTCTTAATAATGAGGAAGAAGAATAACTTAGCAGAAACACAGCACATATGCGATTCGCGAATAATAAGGCGACGGGGAAGGGGGCGAAGCCCTTTATCCTATGAACCATCCTGGTCCATGGACCATGGGTCCATGACAGTGAATCACGATGTTGGATAAACCAGCGGTGAAGTCGTTGCTGGTCCATGCTGTTGACGTCCGAGCATGTCAATTATTGTCACGTTCGATGTGACGAGCCGATCCAAGGATGCACAAAATGGGGAAGAAGAGGACGCATGCGAACTTGCAACTTGCAAATTGCGCATGTTGCCGATGAATTACAGAGTACAAACAAACGAGGGTGGGATCCTACAGGGGTGGTCTACTGTTTCGTCTACGTAGATAGATTTTCGTAGATAGATAGAGGACAGAATGGGCCCACTATAGATAGATAGATGTAGGCTACATCTATCTACTTCTACCACTCCGTCTACATCCGTAGATAGATGGACAACACTGCCCTAAGCTTGCGTGTACCTCCCTAAGCTTATGCGTGCATCCCTGAGCTTGTCAAACATGCTCAAGCTTAGGCGTGCGTTCTACAATCTTGTCCAAAAGGGGGGTCGCACGCGAAGGTATCTCCTCCCCCAACACGGTACACCAAAGGTCCAACTATTTCGTGATGGTGTTGCTATAGGCATACGTAATCGGCAGATAATAAGTCGGCTGACTTTGAGACAGCCGCGCGTGAGGCGAAGCTTAGACTGAGGACTACAATGACACACTGACACAGCCTATCACCATTCATGCCACATGGAACTCTGCAAGGACACAGCATGGAGAACGTCATTCTCGCGGGACCGACACTGATGCTGACTCGCTAGACGACTTACACGAGCATTCATGGGTAATTACATTGTGGCACGCTGTCGCGAGGCGCATCCCACCGCGCCATATCTGAACAGCTGAGGAAACTTTCATCTCCTGTATATGAAAGTCATGTACATGAGCACATATGTATGTATGTATGTGTACAGGGCACGAGAAACCCTGAAGTACAGATGAGTCAGGTTTCACGGATTCCCGCATCTTGGAAGTTGGACGCGTACACACCGTCTTCAATCTTGTGGGCATGGCTAAAGATAACACAAAACAATAGAGTGCTTGGACCCTGTGCATCTTCGATGAAGTAAACTACAGTAACCTCTCACGACCCGTTGTACCTAAATCTTTCACGGAACGATCTTTCCGCACAATACAGCCCTGTCAAATGCCCGAAAACGAAGAGCCCTATCATCGCTGGCTGGCCAGATAAAGCGCCGCATCTGTCATACAAAGACCTGACCACGTAAGAGCAGAGTGGTAGTCTAACAGAGTGCGGTAGTCCATCACAGCTCCCTGCTGCTGAGGGAACCATGTCATTTCGTTGTCTCGATAAAGACTCGATCAAGCTGAATCAAGTTGCTGTTTGGTTGTGCCGACAGCCCAAGTCTAAGGTCTTGTTTACGAGCACTGAATCCAGTAGCACGGAAAGGTAGGCGCAGCCGACTTGGCCACTTCATTGCGCGCTGGGTTCCCCCATATACACGTGAGGAGCAATAGAACTTCAGACATATGAGAGGACTCACGAGTTGTGCAATGTGCATTGCCTTGCTCTTCTTACGATACGTGATCGTTGCAGAAATGGGGCAGGATGAATCGCCCAGAGCCGTGAAGCGAATGAGCTTGAGCATGAAGGTCGCTGAAGAGGAACAGAATTAGGAGTCAATCACGCAGTTCCCGACGAACGCCTACTCCGAAGAAAGCAATTCACTTTGTCGTCGGGGGATTCGGAAGTGGTATCTTGCCAGACTCGTTCATTTCAGCGGGCTTGGTTCACCGGTCAATTCATTTCCGGCGACGTGGACGTTTGAAAGACGTCTGAAAAGGAGAGACCGCACAGAGCTGTGCGGCAAAGATATTGTGAGGAAGTGAGTTTGTCTTGGGAATTGTAACATCGCATCATACATGAGTGCGCGGCCTGTCTCGGGAGCTCGGCTCAATTCCGATAAGCGTATTGTCGTGTGTCCAGTGTCCACTGCGGCAGAAGAGCGTGTTGCAAGCTGTGACGGCAACGAATAGTCACTCATCTGATGAGGAGACGGTTGAAAAGGAAGAAGGCGGCGACGGTGGGAAGATGACGCGGGAGAAGCAGGTTTGCTCGAAGGTCAGAGTCCCTATTGTCGTTTTCTCAGTCCTGGCGGCGCAATCTCGTCTTCTGGAAACTGTCAAGTGCCGGCACTCAGCGGCTATACGGAGTACATACCTATGTACCTACGGAGTACATATGTACATACATATAAATGTTGGAAGAAGCCCTCGCTCCAGGGGGAGCTCCAGGGGGCTCCAGGGGGCCAGGTCCACATGCACCCAGAGCCCTCAATTGCCGTGAATTGAGTCTTGACGGCAATCAATCAGTCTGAGCCAGCCTCGCCTCGCCTCGCATCAACCTTTCTTCAACATCCCATGAATTCCTCGCGTCTAGACGCAACCGCGCCATCTGATTGCCATGACGGCCCCCGCCCCAACCGTTCCCTCCCTCAAAGAAGCTTTCATCAGCGCGCAAACAAACCTCCTCTCCCAGCCTCTAGCCCCCTCACGAACCTGGCTCCGAGCCAACGAATCCTCCAACCAGCCTATTCCAGTGCGCCTCCTCGACGACATCCTCTTCACCCTCAATCAGACCATACAGCAGCACTGTCGGCGCGTTTATCCCCCTCAAGCCAGCTACAATGTCGCCGAGCAAATCAGCAGCTCGTACCTGCGCGACGCGGAAGATCGGGTACGAGGGCTGAAGGAGTCAGAGAGCACGATTGGAAGGGAGTTGGATTTCGGTACGAAACCCAGCCAGGCTGAGCAGAACAACAAACATAGGTCATCAAGGTCCCTCAATCAAGCGCTGACAAATTTCATCATGAATTAGTGGCGGATAACTCAATTGAAGCGCTTCCGACTGCATGGCCTATCGAGAAGGATATTGACAATGATCCCGCTGCGGCTGAGGAATATGAATCATTTGTGCAGAGATTGACCGAGTTGACGGAGCAACGGCGACAATTGAGACTTCGGGTGCAGCAGCTGCGAAGGATTGAGGCCTCGGTCAAACCTCTTTCGGCGACAGACGAAAACAATATTCAGGATAACCTGATTACAAAAAATGGTCCTGTCGAAGAAGAGCTCGCGACGATGCGTTCCTTGCTAGTCCGTATTACTGGCATGGTCGCTGCGCTGCCGGATGAGCCGACGACTCATCGTTCACGTTCCAGGAATTCATCATTAGTGCATTTGGGAGACATGACGAAAGCGCCAAAGCGTAACCTCGACAATTTTCTATCGGATCCCCGTGTGTTTCCTTCGTGAACCGAGTGGAAGCAACGAGTCTTATACTAGTATTGCCAGGTTGAAGCAACGAATTGCCGATTATTTGGTACAAACACTGCGCCTGGCAGGCGCATCTATCTCACCTTTGACGGGGCAACTTGGACTCCCGACTCTCGTATTTCCAGCCGCGCCGTCCCCTGGCTCTCATGCCAATTATCGTGCTTGACTTCCGGAACTGATTTGTTCGAATGCGGCGTTGGCTGGCCATCTGGTTGGGTTCGCTCAGCAAGTCCTGGGTCGCATGGAGCCATGGATGGCTGATGAATCTAGGTACCTGGCCCACGGACAACTCAACATGCAGGAGCTGGTGATCTAAGCGCAGTTATTTACCAAATGTAGCATCAGGCTATCGGCTCGTTGTAAATATCTACTCAGGTCGCGCCATCCTGATTCTCGCAACGCCTCTTGAAACACCACTCCAGGGTCATTCAAAGGATAATTTGTCTTGGCTCTGCGGCTGCGGAAGATGCCGTATACGGTTCGGGCTGAGACAGTGAAAACAGCTGATGACGCTGACGCCCAGTTTATTGTTGGATTAAGGACCGGAGGAGGAGTTGCGTCATGGGCATCACACAACATCCGCACCGAGAGATGGTTCAATCCGCCAGTACCGATGTACAGTTTCTTCGGATGCCAAACCTCAGATCTTGGTGGTGGGAAGAAGACCAATTGCACAGAATGTGCCGGGACTGCGCATGTACTTGCAGCATGATGGATATCGAGGTGCCGGAGTAGTGCAGGCAACAGCTAGTTTCGCCATCGGCGCCTTCAAACCTTGCATCATTGCTTTTGCCCTCGCCAGAATGATAATTCACGATTCGCATGCGCCACCTTTACCTCGAATAGCCGACCGATCAGGACAACGAATCCGGATCTTCTTGCATTTGCTAAGACTGTCCAAGGCAATGTGCATCGTGTGACATCTCTAGTAGCGGCGCGAAGAACAGAGGATATGTCCGAGGTCAGGTTAGACTTAATACGATACCCGAATCCGGCGTAGGTCACGCCCGTGCTTTGTCTGAGGAAAAGAAACGACTGCCTCAGACACGCATTCCGCGCGCGTACGTCGAATCGAGCCTATTCTTAATCATCTCGCCTCGTCGTCTCAGTCTCAAGCTCGAGAGGACTAGTTTGTTTCGATCAAAGACAGACAGGTGGGAAAGCCGCGAGCCTTGCGCCTTCTGATTCGTCAAGCGCGTTGATGATGACGACGAGGCTCATAGTCCAGTTCATGATATTATGTCGGTCGATCGGTAGTAAGCGCTGCACGGATATAGGAAGCCAGGCATATGGTCGCGAGGGCTGTTTGAAAATTGAGATTGACTTTGGGACAAGAAGGGATGTCTCATGGCGTGCAGATGCCCGAATAATATCATAAATT
Organism: Claviceps spartinae; assembly: GCA_018360215.1. NCBI lineage: Eukaryota > Fungi > Ascomycota > Sordariomycetes > Hypocreales > Clavicipitaceae > Claviceps > Claviceps spartinae. The sequence goes on from SRPX01000565.1 coordinate 5,376, forward strand.
CACAACTCATGCCTTTCTTCAAATTTACTGAGGATCCGGAGGCCTTGGATCGCAGATCACTGTTTGGCTCTTTCGATTCGAGTCATGATTGTAGTCCACGTGCACATCAAATGGCATGATCAAGGTCTGAAATCTGAATGAGCGAGGCAAAGCGATTATCGTGAGCAGTTTCCTTACTGAACAGCTGGCCAATCAACGGGGCGTCGAAGCGAAGCTCACGAGCCCCCGACCCAAGACGAGAAAGAGCCCCCGCATTAGGCATGCTCCACTGTGCTCCGTACCTTCCGTACGAGGTACAAAGCAACTTGCAAGTGCAAGTGCAGTGCAGTTGCAGGTCGCTGTTGCACCAAAGTTCGGGCGGCCAGCGCCACGCGAATTCGTGCATTAGCCTCTCCTTATTCACAACTTCACATACACATGCGATCTGATTTCCTCGTCTACAGAACTGCGGGTTCCGTTACCTTGCAGATATCGGGTGGCTGTCAGCATGCCACGCGAAATGCGCTTTGTGGCTGAATCACTTTGTGATGAGAGAAGCTCACCGTGTCCGCGGTTGACGCTGAGAGCAGAAAGTGGCATCAAGGGTTGGCGCACCGCTCCGTCGAGCCGATATAGAGTTAATAATGGCGTCGGGGCAGGAACAGCCGACGGATGAGGTTGATGAGATTCCTCCCTTGCTTAGTCGCCCATCGGTCATGTCGTTTTTGCTGCCATGGAGCGACACTTGTCGCGAACGCGACTCCATCTTCTTCAGATCCCGCGCTGGATACATACATACATACATACCTAGAGCCAAGCGTGTAGCTCTCGGAGTTTCGTGGGGTAATAAGGGGGACACACGCCGTTCCAACCAGATGACACCGTCCCGACTTCTCAGGACGCACGCATTCCCTGCATATTTCCATGACCGACGGATCCTGCCGCATCTGGAAGGGCCTTTCGGCAAGTTCAAGCCCAATCTGACGTGTCCGAAACTTGGCATTCGAGGCTCTCATCAATTCTGAAGCCAAGTACATACAAAGTAATCACAGCATTTTTTCGGGTTTGACGGATGAACGTGCTTCACGATGGTGGATATTGCCAAGTGGCTGGTCTAGCTTCACACAAGACCAGGCACATTTGCATACGAATGTGCATACCTACGATACCGGAGTACTCGGGACCCCACACAAGCCTCCCCTTCCATTCAAGTCGACCCGACCAACTTACACCGTCTCAGCCCTGAGCCAACAAACCAGCTTCGATGGCTCACTGCGGAATTACTGATAGAGAAGATGACCCTTACCCCGATCATGGCTTACTGCCCCGGCCTATCCCGCCTTTCCGCTCGCTTGTCAATAGCGCCATGTGGGCCATGAAATGCGGCTGTCGCGATGTGTTCTACCAACATGGATTGTTTTGCCTGTCAAGGCGACGTGGGAGGGCCGCCCCCGAAAGGTACCGGAACGCCCGTGTACCCCCTGGTCAGATAGAAGTCCATGTATCGCTCGCGAGTCGCCACGACTGGCAGCCGCCAGTTGTTCGGGACTTCGGGTAGGTGCTGATCAGCTTGCCACAGTTGATTATCTCGATCAAAAGCTGCGGTGGACATGTCAGGTCATATCATTGCACTGGACATATCTGGTGTTTTTTTTCCCTGACTTCGACTTTCCTCCCCTGACACTCGACTGGGGCTAGCTGCAACTGCAAGCCTTGCACACGCAAGAACAAATGCTCTAGACTCGTTGCAGTCAAGTTAGTAGCAACTACGAATCTCTGAAACATGGGAGCGAAACAGGTCCTACTGTGACTTCGCACATGGCTTTTGCTACAAGTTTTGCTTGTTATGGGGGGGAGAAAATAGAAGGACCATCTCGCAATCAGAATTTTCATCTTCGTTTCCAAGGACATCACTTGGCTGAACGGTGAGCCTATACCGTCAGAATGGCTGTCGAAACAGCTCGCGTTGTTCGTCGTACCGTCGATGATGAACTGGACGATAAACAACAAGCCTTTCAAAAATACCAGAAAGAAACGTGGAGATCCTGGCCAAACAAAGGGGCCGTAAGTCATTTGCTTCTCTCCGTTCTCCTTGTCGATTGACAGAAAATGCTGATTTGACATAGTTTGACGGGCTTGACAATCAACGCGAGTCCGTACAGCTTGACGTGAAAGGAAACATTCCTTCCTGGGCTGCCGGTACATTCTATAGAACAGGACCTGGTCAGTCTGTAATAGAAAATACATCGAGGGGCACCCATCATGTGTCTCACTGGTTCGATGGCTTTGCGCAGGTGCACAAATTCGACCTCATTCCGTCACTCCTGGACGAGACGAATTGCTCGGTGACTTATACGTCTCGGTTTCAGTCAGAAGAATACATCAAGTTTGTCAGAAGGAAGGGCTGGCGTGCAGATCTCTCGTTTGGACAACGCAGTGATCCCTGTGTGGGACTGTTCGCCAAATTTATGAGCCTCTTTATGCCACGACAAATTAACAACAACGTTACGGTTCTGCCCAACATACCCGAGATGATGCAAGATACAGATACTTGTCATGAAAACTGCCAAAAGAAACCTAACCTGTACGTTTGCACGGACAATGCTACGCTACAGAAACTGGACCCTACAACATTAGAGCCTTTGGGGAAAGCTACACAGAGAAGTTTACATCCTGATCTCAAAGGTCCAATGTCATGCGCGCACGCCCAGAGAGACCCCGAGACGGGAGACCTCTTCAACTTCAACTTGGAACCAGGCAGAACAGCCACATATCGCATTTTTCGAGTCAACGCCGCATCAGGGACCGTCGATATTCTCGCCACTATCGAGGACAAAGAGTTGGCCGCTGCTTATATTCACAGCTTTTTCCTGACTGATAACCACGTCATTCTATGCGTTCCAACGTCACACTACGGATGGAACGGTCTCAAGGTGCTCTGGAAGCGCAACATAATCGAGGCAATCAAGCCTTTCGACACGAATAAGGATTGCAAATGGCTAGTGGTAGACCGACGCCACGGCAGGGGAGTCGTGGCTCGGTTTTCAACACCAGCTTCTTTCTTCTTCCATACTATCAATGCTTTCGAGGAAAAGGTCAAGGACGAGAATGGAAACAAGGTCACGGAACTCTACATGGACTGCATCGAGTACGAAAACACGAACATAATGCACATGCTGTATTACGATATCCTCATGGACCGCAATGGTGCCGCTGCGCAAGGCTTGGCCAAGTGTGGTCTCGAGTCTGCGCAAATGTATCTCGTGCGCCATAAATTTACCATGCAGAACTTGCCAATACCGCATGATAACAATATGTACTCCCAGCGCGCCGAACAGGTATTCTCCATTCCGGGCCCACACGTAGGAGAACTACCAGCCATCAACCCAAACCGAGCTGGCAAAGCCTACAGATATGCGTACGGGGTTGGGAACGGAGGACGAGGAATGTTTATGGATTGCTTGGTCAAGACTGACCTACAGACGCGAGAGGCTTTGATATGGAACGGGCCGCTTGGTCATTCACCAGGTGAGCCCATGTTCATACCACGACCAGATGGAGCTAGAGAAGACGACGGTGTAATTATGACTCTGGTTCTCGACAGCAACGGACAAAAGTCGTATCTCTTGTGCTTGGATGCGAAAAATTTGGAAGAGTTGGGACGAGCTGAAACGGATTTTCCTATTACTTTTACTCTTCATGGGTCACGAATACCATTTTCTGTTTGATGCCGTAGCTTCCAAGGCCAGCCAAGTTGCCAACCCAACAGGCGAACAACAGGCCAACGTGTTACGTCAATACTCAATATAGTTGTATATGCTTGACATGCATGTGCCATCCACAACAACCTGATGTAAACTTCATAGTCCTTAATGCCATCGCACATCACAACTTACTCCTCCCCCTCCCCTCCCCATCCCGAAGCAATTTCTCCAACCCCTCCCTCACTTCAACCGGCATCCCCTCCTGTGCTGTCCTCCCCGTCGCCCTCTCCACAAAGACATGCACAAACTCACACACGGCCTTGACATCCTGCACGCCCTGTTCAAACAGGCCCAGCTCAAAAGTCACGCTGGCGCGACCTAGTCTAAGAACACAGACGCCAACTTCTGCAACGGAGGGGTACGAGATGGGGGATAAGTAATCTGTGCTGGTGCGAGCGACGAGGGGATAGAGAGGAGAGGAGGGGGGATTGAGGTTGCAGTGGTGGATGAGGTAGGCGTTGACGGCGGAGTCGAAGCTAGATATGTAGATAGGCAGGAAGCCGAGGAGTGAGTATTGGTTTAGTTTTCGCTGTTCTTTTCTTTGTTCTTTTTGTTTTGTTTTTGGAAGATACTTCTATTCTGCTGCTGCTTCTGCTTCGTATTCTTGCATTTTGTTCTTCTTTTTTCGGGGTTCTTGACTTATCTTCGTTCCATGTTCTACCTAAGGTAGTCGTGCCTTTTGTGATTCTTGGGTGGGAGGAGGGGAAGAGGGAGGAGGGCGCGGCAGTAACTTGTAAGACTTACAGGAAATTATAGACAGAGTTGTTCATGTGGTGATACATGTCGTTATCATTCCTTTAGGAGCATGCGCCGAAAGAAATAAGGCGTGGTTAGCATGTTTCAGATCTATTGATCAATATGTACTGTACTGGTGTTGCATTCACGCGTGCTATGAGAAGTTCAAGTCAAGACAAGATAGGTAGGTCAGACTCACCATCTGGTTCGGTAGTCCAGGATGAAGGGGTAGTTTGCCCTCGTGCGGGTCTTCTTGTGTGGCAGAGCCATGGCTTTGAAGATAAGTCCACGCTTTTGGGATCGTTTCGTTTATCAGAGTCCTGACTCCTGAGGTATTTGAGAATGGGTGAGATTTGGTGTGGCTGGACTTGCGGCGGCTGATGCGAGATGGTAAATAAGGGTGGTCCAGGGCCCAACAGAGCCAGATCAACCAGCCTTCGCTCGAGAATCGTGTTGACGGAGGGAAAAAGGTTGTAAAGAGGCAAATGAATTGAACTGACATAGAAGCCAGGGGACTTCCACGTGCTGCTGATAAACGGACTGCGATGGCGATCGTTGCAGCATGCAGCAGCCACATGCACCCCGCAGAACAAGTTCTGCCGACTGCGCAAAATCGAGAGGCGCGTCTTCGAGGCAGAAGCCGCGGTTCTTGTCGTTTCCCTTGATTGGGCTGTATGTACAGTGTACACAGTACCGTTACCCGTATCGAGAGCCAAGAATTCTGCCGCCCCTCTCCGCCCACAGGAATTTCTGCGCCAAGCTCGCGCATGTATTTGCACAGAGGAGAGGAATTACAGCACGGTGTCAAATCGCACCTCTAGTCTCGGTGGCATTCTCAACTGATGCTAGTTGTGAGCGCGGCGTACAGAGCCTTTCGATCGTCGCCATTCTTCGCAGCAAAGAGAGCCGCGCTCGCGATGACGTTCACCACGAGCGACGCGCCCGCTGCGCCTGGTCTGGAAATCACGACGCCAGCATCACCGCCCTCTTCCCCTCCGTCACCGTTGCTAATGGACTTCCTGACGGCAGACGAGATTGCGAAAACAAAGGAGGAGTCAAGAGCAGCATCCAACAAGGGCAGAAACAACCAGCGCGAGGACGCGGGGGAAGCTGATGACAGCAAAAAGACAAACAAGACGAAAAAGCAGACAAAGACCAAGAAACAGATGAGCAAGGGCCAAGAATGCGGCGCCGACGAGGTACGCATCACGCCCGTGGCAGCCATCTGGCCACCCCCATACTACTTCGAAGACAACCTCCGCCGCGTCCGACCGTACCACTGGACCTACAACACATACTGCAAAGAGCGCTGGCGCGGCAAAACCCTCATGGAGGTCTTTGTGTCTGAATTTCGCGACCGACCCGCCGAATACTATCGAATGACCATGGAAAAGGGCGACATCTTCATCAACGGCAAGAGCGTTGGGCCCGACTACGTAATCCGGAACGGGGACCTGGTTTCGCACACGATGCACAGACACGAGCCCCCCGTGACGGCCGAGCCAATAGGCATTATCCACGAAGACAACGACATGATTGTCATTAATAAGCCGTCCGGGGTGCCGGTGCATCCCGCGGGGCGGTACAAATTCAACTCCGTGCTGGAGATCATGATGGCGGAGCGCGGGCCGCTGTTTAGGCCGTACCCGTGTAATCGGCTCGATCGGCTGACGAGCGGCATCATGTTTGTGGCCAAGAGCGTGCAGGCGGCGGATAAGCTGGGGAATCAAATCAAGGCGCGGACAGTGCGGAAGGAATATGTGGCGAGGGTGGTGGGTGAGTTTCCAGAGGGGGACGTCGTTTGCGATCAGCCGATTTTGTCGATATCGCCAAAGTTGGGGCTGAATCGGGTGCGTGCGAATGGGAAGACGGCGCGTACGGCGTTTAAGCGGCTGGCGTATTATCCTCCGAGCAGCGCCGCTGATGTACACGACAGCGGCAAGAAAAAGGAAAAGAAGGATAGCGGTAACAAAAGTCACGATGATGACGGCAACAAACACGAGGACGAGGACGAGGACGTCAAGGGCAGACCTTGGGCTACTAAGAGAGGCTACTCCATCGTCAGATGTCTACCCGTCACAGGCCGCACGCACCAAATCAGAGTCCATCTCCAATACCTGGGGCATCCGATCCAAAATGACCCGATCTATGCGAACCAGCGCGTCTGGGGCGTGGATCTCGGCCACCACGACGCTGACGGGACGCTCACATCTGATGAAGACGTCATTACGAGGCTGTCCCGGATGGGCAAGGAAGAAGCGGCAGAGGCGGTGGTGTACTACGATGACATGATTGAGCGGTACGAGAAGCAGTGTGCGGAGAAGATGACGGGGGAGACGTGCAGCGTGTGCGATACGCCGCTGTATTCAGATCCGGGGATGCATGAGCTGTCGCTGTGGCTGCATAGTCTGCGGTATGAGGACGCTGATGGAGCTTGGGCGTATGAGAGTGAGTTGCCTCGGTGGGCGCTGCCGCCGGAGGGGATGGCCGGGCCGACGAAGGTGGGAGGGATGGAGGAGTTGGTGCAGGCGGTGGAGGGGATGGAGGATGTGGAAGCGCCGGCAGTGGAGGAAGTGCAGCAAGAAGGGGAAGTGCAGGCAGCGCAGGTAGTGCAGTGAGGCGACAATGGGGATTGTATAGGACATAGGTAGCCGCGGGGACTCGGGAGACTCGAGAGGCTCAAGGGATGAAAAATAGACGTGGGTGATGTGAGAAGGAGATATTGTGACGTAATATACAGGGCATAGGGATATACAGGGCATAGGGATATGCAGGGCATAGGGATATACAAGGATAATAGACATGAAGACATGAAGACATGAAGACATGAAGACATGAAGACATGAAGACATGAAGACATGAAGACATGAAGACCAATGTCTTGCTCGGTGGACGAACAGCAATACATATACGAACTTGGCGTGTGAGGGGTTACCGTTCAGGGGCTCCTCTTTTTTGTCCCAAGGTCGAACATGATTCTCTTTATGATTGACTATCATCTTTCCATGCTTACATAACTATATAACGAGGAAGGAGCTGAAAGGCGAGTATGTAAATTGGAACAGATGAGTGCATGCAAAAGATATTGCGTCCTCGCAAGCATACGCTGAGCGAAACTTTGAACTCACCTACTTGGATATGTCACATGTGGTTAAGTTTAGTCCGTCTCCGACGTTTGAACGTGAGAGATGGGCACCTCGTGCCTTTGACCATGTCAAACTAAACGAGATACACGAGCAAAAAGAGGCTACCGAGGCAGTTCAGTGCCGAAAACGGAAATGGTTTCGAAAACGAACTCCTCCGACAACGATTCCCCCGAGAATAATTCCCCGAAAAGGACTCTCTCCCATGATCAATCATCCGTGAGAGTCCCATCCAATGGACCCATCCACTGGACTCCCCTCCAAAAGGACTTCATCCGAAAAGAAAGCCCCGAAAAGGTCAAGGGATTGGCATGCCGCATTCCCCTCAGTTAAACAACTCCTTGGAATGAGACGAGGTCACGAAGAACTTAGAAAGACAATACATACATATGTACAACATAGATACAAGTCGGGCAAACAGAAACCAAGGCCGAATCAGGAAAGCGTACATCAAGAAAGGAAAGAAAAATTGATAGAGTTGACCAACAAGCAGCTGAGCCTCCGCAATTCAATGCCCGGGATTAGGTATACCGCAGGATCTTCCGGGGTCAAGCGAGCCAGCTCTACTTACCTATGTACATATCTACAACAGGAAGGTAGAATCCCCAACAGGCAAAGGAAACGAAACCCGCTCTCTCTCTCTCTGCCTTCAAGCCTCCAGGGCTCCCCCTGGGCCCTGGAGGCTGGGAGCAAAGACAAAAACCCACGTCACACGCTTTTTTTCTTAAACACGTCACTCATCACGGCGAGCTAGCTCCTGCGGCATTCAATGGGGGCGAGCACAAGCTAGATACAGGCCACAGGCTACAGGCTACAGGCTACAGGCTACAGGCTACAGGCTACAGGCTAGGTACTCCGTATGTGCATACATATGTACAACTTACAAGAACACGCGAAGTTGCTGTGCCTGGCGGCGTTACTAGTTAGGTTAACTAACCATACGGAGTAGTGGAGTTGTCCGATGATGAGCCCACAAACTCCCGGACGTCGGACGAGACGAAGATGGGGGGGGGGGGGGGGGCCTTCCCAACAATGCAAGCTTGTAAGTTGTACTCCGTACTCCGTAAAGAAACGCGTGATGATGCCAGATGGGTTGATGGGTTGATGGGTTCGCCTCGCTGCTGCCCCTTGTTTAGTGGGCATCGACCGGGTGCGTTGGTGCGTTGGAGCGTTGTGGCTGCGGAGCTTCCAGGGACCAGGGACCAGGGGGTCTGGGGGTCTGGGGGTCTGGGGGAGTGGTGCAGTGGCGCAGTGGCCCGATGGGACGGAAGCAAGCGTGGAGGAATGGATTTAACTAGCCATGTACGGAGTATGTAGGTACTAGGTACAGTAGGTAGGAGGAGAGGTATGTACAATTATGGGAGCCGTTGGCGTCGGTTGTCGACGGCTATAGACGGAAGAAAGAAAGGGCAAAACGTCTGGAGTCTGGACTCTGAACAGCCTGGTGTTCATTCAGGTTCATTCAGGCGCGCTAGACGTAGAGGAATATGTATATCGCCAATCGAGCGTGTTCGTACTTGGTTGAAACTTGAAGGGCCAGGCTGGTAGGTACCTATGCATGTACGTATGTATGTATGTAAATTTAGGTTATGGTACTCCGTGGACCGTAGGTAGGTAGATAGGCTTGTTGGTTGAGAGAAAGTTTACGGAGTATGTCAATCGTGCAGCCGTGAGAAATTCACACCCCCTGGATGCTGCAATGCCTACCTGGTTACCTACCTACCTACCTCCCTAGGTACTCCGTACATACTGAGACTCTGAGACTTGAGTATGTATACCTACTCCGTATACATACTCCGGAGTCCGTACACAGATTTGATGCGACATCCCACAAGGGCGCAAGAGCGCGAAAGCTTCTAGAAGAAGAACAGCTGGGTGAGACAATAACCCCAGTTCAAGTACGGAGTACTCCGTATGTCAGATGGATGGACGAATGGGTGATGAACGGACAGACGGACAGACGGACGGACTTGAGCGAGGCTCTTTCTGTCTCGTCGTCTTTTGACACACGGTTGATCTGACCGGTCGTCTCTAACACATTTTCCGTCATGCGGTCCGTCATGCGTTCCGTGCAGTGTTCCGTGGCCCAAGGTCCGTGGTCACTGGTCACTGGTCACTGGTAGGCATCCTAAGGCATGTAAGCTCGCGTACGGTGCAGCCGCGTACAATCCAGCGGCTGCTATCTAATGCCGTCTTCGTGGCAGACGGGATCTCCAGACTCCTTCAGTCCCTTCTTACTCCGTAGGTATGTACATATGTATATTATATGTACATATATACCTAAGCCTAAGGTATTCTTGCTCCGCTCCCCCTTCCTGTCCCGCCGTTGCATCTGTCTCATCTTGCCGCGTTCTTGTAAGCTGCCGCGATACCCGAGCCCCCGGCTCAACGTGCTATGATTGTGAAGGTCATCTCCGTACTTCGTACAGTCCAACAGGCAACGGCAACAGCCTCGCGCTCAGCTCAGCTCGGGAAAGACAACAATCGGTGACCCCCAGACGCCGTTACGTCTCGGCTGCGGTGCTGCGCGTTTGCAATGGCAATCCAGGGATCATGGCTCACGGACGCTCGTCCAAACTGAACCGTCGGGAAGTGGAGTGTGCGGGTTTTTCAGCCTTGCCATCCATTGTGTGTACCGAGTTATGTACATACATACATAGGTACATAGGTATGTACATATGTACACTAATTTTCTTTTCTCCCCTTGTTTGATGCCATTCATTCGGCCACGGCTTGCTACTCTACCTTCCGTGGGCTAACCTCTTCCGTGTTTTTTTTTTTGATAGACAAGGACGTCCAGCCCCCAGGCTTGTTATTATCAACGCTATTTGGAAGGGACCAAAGAAAAAAGTGCGGACCGGGCGACCGACCGACCGACCGACCGGTTGAGGAGTTACGGAGTAGAACAAAGCCGGCAGAAGCCGTCGCAGAAGAAGCAGGGTCTACCTATAGACTACGGCCCCAAGGCAGGAAGACGCGTTTATAGAACGAGAGACGAGGGAAAAAGAAAGGAAGAATTAAATTAGGGTCGGGATAATTCCACTGCCGACTTTCGCTATTTCCACTGCCCATTCTGGATATTTCCACTGCCCATTCTGGATATTTCCACTGCCCATTCTGGATATTTCCACTGCCCATTCTGGATATTTCCACTGCCCATTCTGGATAT
>SRPX01000566.1:0-16148 GCA_018360215.1 Claviceps spartinae
CTCTGTAACTGTAACTCCCCCGTCCATCACTGGAAACTGACCTGATTCCACTGGCAAGTCCACCCTTTCGTTTTTTCGTTTTTCGTTTTCCCCCTAGCGGGATTCCGCCCACCAGCACCACTGAAATGGAAGTCTACTGGCAATTCCACTGGCAATTCCACTGGAAATGGACCGATTCCACTGGGGGACCAACCAACGCCACTGTACCGAGTTTGTAACTGAACCGATTCTACTGGCAACACCGTAACTGCACAGATCACATTTCCCGCCCAACTGCTTTCCCGAAGCGACGCGAGGTCCCTCAGCCCCGGAGCGCAGCGGAGGGCCGCTGCGGGACCTGCTAGTCTCATATTGCCTGCCAATGTCTTCACCATCGTGTGACTATTCGTGTCCGAGAAATTCAGCCTTATACTTGCGCGCTGATGTCTCCATCTCATTGCACAATGCTGATGGCAGAATGCTGATGGCACAATGCTGATGGCACAATGCTGAACTTGCATCCGTACTTCAATATGAAGGTGAAGTTACTCGCTAGGGCTATTCTGCCTTATCATACAACATGTCCCAACATGTCTCTACTCACCCTCCCATTCGTATTCCTTCCGGCCATTTGCCAGATCACGTAACTTTTGTCGTCTGCTGGGGAGCTTGCAACAGTGTTGACTCATCTATCTCTTCTGGCCTCTTATCCGGACTGCCTGACTCCTGTGTGTCGAGAGTGGGGGGTAGTTCTTCTGGCTTGACTGTGGCATTTGAGGCCTCATCGTCTTGCGATATCGTCTCACCCATCATGTCGACAATGTCATCCTCAGTGACTTTCCTTGCAACGCCGCGGTCCTTTGACTTGAGAAGCTTCTGTTCTTCTTCAGTGAAGCCTTGTATATTAGACTGCATCTTACCCATGACTTCCTTGCGCTTCGTGACAGCGGCTTGAACGTCTTTTTCAATATACCGTGTCAGCTCTGGCGTCATGTTCCATGGAACATTGCCTTGAGACGCATCTTGGAGACGTCGCCGCTGACCCTTTTGGCCAGCCTTGCCTAGAACACCAGCAACGACTGCCATGGCTCGCAAACTACAACGCCAATCAAGTTAGCGACAGCTGCCTGAAGAGCGAGTACTTTCAAACATAGGATAAATTAAAGAGCACCAACCTGTCATCATTCGCGGGAATAGTGTACGTCACCCAAGAGGGATCAACGTTGGTATCGATCACACCGATAGTAGGAATGCTCTTGAGCCCACACTCGTAGAGCAGGGTATAATTCTCAAGCGGATTCAGACAAACCACGAGATCAGGCAGCAGAGGTCTGGCCAGACCCTTGTACAAGTCGAAGCCGTCCAGCACGTTATCCAAGTGATTCACCACCTTGATCGCTTGATTCTTCAGAATGACGTCTCGGTTGGTGATTGCTCCGGGGGTCCATTTCGTGAAAACGTGGCAGCCACCAGCCAATTCAGCAGCCTTGGTTACAATCTCCATTTGACCTCTTCGAGTGCCAACGAAGAGGATGACTCCACCTCTATAAGCCACTTCCTCTACGACTCGTGAGGCACGGCGGAGATGCGCCGCAATGATCTCAAGAGAGATGATGTGAATACCCTGTCGGACACCATATATGTATCGAGAGTTGGCTGGGTTCCACAGCGACGAATTATGACCCATGTGTGCTTGCGATGCCATCAACAGCTCCAATGTTATGTCTTCCGGCCCAGCAGGGTTGCTGATCAACTCGGCCGGGACATAACGTTTCTCCACCTTCGATCCGAGAGCTCGTGTCTTCCGTTGAATTCGCTGGAACTGCGCGTACTGTTTGGAAGGTTTCATCGAGGTCCCGTTGGCTCCAATTGCATGTTCTTTGGTCCAAGAAGCTCCCTGATGTTCGTGGGCAAATTTGGACGCGAGGCTCATGATGGTGTCCGATACGTGTTTTTGTTTCTTCTTTTTAAGTGCCGCCACGGATGCGAGCGTAGGTTGCTCAGGCGAGACTTGCGCCGATGGCAGAGATGCATCGTGTCCGTAATTCGTCCTGACTTCAGTCGATATCCATCGGAGCGCGGATCTCGACACGGGTGGCGCAATTGCACAGCCTTCATAGGCTCTGTCAGTTGTGAGTTTAGTTACAATGGAGATTGTCGAGAACTCACCATGCCTCACGAAAGCGCTCGGTGTCATAGTTGCGCGTGCGGCTCAGAGTCCTCTGGCCTTTCCAGTCCGTGAGAGCGGGATCCCTTTCGGTAAAATTTACGAGTTCGCTATATATATTAGCAGGGGCCGAAGTGCCCGAGGGGCCCGAGGGGCCCGAGTGGGTGTTGTACACACCTAATGTACTGTACATATGGTATGTATGTATTGTAGGTTGGGTTTGCGCTGGCGTAGGCTCGGCTTATCGTTTTGCCGTTCCGATCGGGCAAACAGTCTCATGCCGAATACATAACGGCGAATCGTCGTATGAGGACTCGCCAGCAAAATACATACATACCTGATAGGCTGATACAAAACGGATTGGTCTCCATGGAAAAAGTGGCCCAGTCGATTTTGGAAATTTGTCAAGTTACCGATTGATTCGCCGCCTGACTATTCATGCGTCTACAGTGCTACACACATAAAATGACTAGGAACATTATGACAGAATCAACTACACAGACAGACACGAACAATCACTTCATTCTGTATCTGCATTCCAAGAGATTACGCGACCGGTATCTCTGCTCTGCGTCCCAACTAGCATTCGTGCCGCGATGCCGAGATTGGTAGCCTTGACTCTTGAGTCTTGAGCAGCCAATCCTTCTTCTGGAGCTCCCACGCACGTTGTTCTTCTCGTTAGAACAGTCAAGATATATCATATTCTCTTCCTTCTTACAGGTGCACCGAAGTGATTCGTGGTGAGGCAGCTTGTTTTCATCTAGTTGAAGGTAAGGCACCAGTCGTGTTCTTTCTTTCTTGATCGCATCGAGAGGTTACAATAGTAGGCACACCACAACGCGCCCGCTGGCAGCTCATAGCTGGCATTCAGTCTCACTTTCGGCAAGCTCTTTCGAGAAGCTCGGAAGAACGCTGAGGGCACATACCTTTGGAATCATCTGCAGGTTGAACGGAGGTGCCATCATCTGGCCAAGAGTCTCATTTTCCTCAGAGGCACTGAAAATTCGCCTCGTGCTTGTGACTTATTCGTCTATAAGTTGACATTCCTCGAACAAATCTGAGGCTCTCGTATGTTGCTGTGTGGAATTTGTTGTCACTGGCTACGCTGAAGGGAGCCCTGTTCCTCGAGTACCTGAAATGATATGTAGTCAGTGATCTCGCACAAAATCAAGGCGCACCGAGGAATGACGATGCAAGCCGTCACGCAGGGTTAATAGACCCGCAGCAGTACATTGTTAGTTTGCCAAAAGCTTGACTTGAAGATTTATACAGGACAATTCGAGGTAACGACTACTTCATGACCCAACAGATTACTTGTTACTCATTACCAACATGAAAACCACATTGTAACGAAGTGTTTCTATCCATTAATCGCAATAAAAATAAAAATCATTTTCTATGTAGATATCCACTGGCGCTGGCCGCCTCAGTAGTATGGTTATGAATCCGCAGCGCTGTATTTTATCTGCTCGTTGCCCTTGCTATCGTGAAGACACCGACAATTACCACGGCAAGGGTGACAATGGCACCAGGAAGCAACAGGTCGTTGGGAACTCCGGCGATGAGCTGCACTTGCGCAGGGGCAGTTCTAATCCTCCGTGGCCGTCGAATGGTTGCGTAGTCTTGCTCGACTTCCTCATCCTGGTCCTCGTCTTCGTCGTCGTCGTCGTTATAAGCTCTGCTGCGCTCACGTAGGCCAGACGCTGTTGATGTGGGAGGGGTACAAACCACCGGTGTCTCGACAACAGGTGTTGCGGCAACTGGTGGCTTTTCGGGGTCGTGGACAAACAAATCAACCTTATCACGTCGACCTTGACGGGCAAGTACGATTGCCTCGCGAAGGTCATTGTTGGTGGTGATGGACACGGAATCACCTTCATCGTCCATATAGCTCAGCGCGAACCCAGAATAACTCATCTTGCCTTCTTCGTCGACACTGGGAGCACCGCCTATTGAGTCAACTTCATTACCAAGTTTGCCAGCAACTGCAGTGATAAGAGCCTCCATGCCTTGAGACGCCACGACTTGCAGGCGATGAACGCGGCCTGAAGGAGCCTTGAATTTGAACGCAAATGGAACATCATCAGGATTCTGCTCGGGAATCTCTGGAGCGATGGAGTGTGCTGGTGATTCTGCCCCAACATGAGATGCGGAATCACCAGGAGCTACACTGTCTCCTATTCGATCCCTGTTCACATCGGACATGAGGCGCGAACCCATATTGGTATGGTGATGACTGTGGCTTCCATCACCAGACATTATGGATTCTGTCTCGTGGTCGATTGAGAGCCAGAACTTGTTCCAAGCCGGACCTTCACCATCACCACTTGACATTGTGTTGATTTGCTCAAGAGTGGCGTATGTGAGTTTGAGGACATCCACCATGCCAACAATCTCTCCTTCACCATTCATAACAGGAAGATTCAGATAATGTCCGTCTAATAGCATGTCAGTGTTTGAACCATGCAATTCATCACATGAGAATCGGCTCTGAGCATACCATGCATTTTACGGAGAGCAGCTTGGATAGTCATGTCCATAGGCGCAAAGTCAGGGTGGGGAGTCATAACGCGAACGACGCTGCAGTTTGCAGGATCAAGACCAGGGGCGATGACACGTAAGACCACGTCCTTGCTAGTGAAGATGCCAGTAATGGCGCCTGCATCTTGGACCAAGACGGCGGTGGTGTGGTTCTCCTTCATCATCGCTGCAGCTTCCTTGACTGAAGTCCTTACGCTGACTGTGGTAGGCGGAATGCCATTCAAGACTGACTCCAAGGTTGGACCAGACATTTTCGATCGCAAGGCTTCAACGTATTGGATGATTTGTTGTGGTTGAGTAGAGCCAAGTTCGGAGTGAACACCTTCTAAAGCATCATAGAGCTTCCTTGAAGAAGAATACGCTCGCTCAAGCTTTTCCATGGCATCATAGAAGCACTTGGTGATGTCCAGAATACCGGAGATATCTTGATTCTCATCCATTACTGGCAGATGACGAAATCCCTTGCGCACCATCAAATCCAGAGCATCTGTTGCGCTGGTATCAGTACGAGCGCACAGCGGGTTCTTCGTCATGATCTCGGCGATGGTGACATTGGCGGCCTTGTGTCCCGCTCCCACTACACGGAAAGCAAGATCTTTGGCAGTAAAGATACCAGCAATCCGCTCGTCGTCATCCGTAACCAAAACACAGTCTTCCCGTTTGGCGGCCATGAGCTGAGCAGCTTCGGATACGGTGGTATTGGGCTTTATTTGCAGCGCAGGACTAGGCTTCAGGGCTAATACCGTGCCGGGAGGGGCTTTGCGGGAATGTCTGGCTCGGCTCGTGAGATGCTTCTTCTTAGAGAGATCGCTCTCCATTTTTCTGCGAATTGCCTGAAGAATATAGTGTCAGTAACATACCGTACCTGAGCTCTCTAAGCTGCTGCGTGAAGAATGGAAGGGGGTGGGTCGTCCATGCAGTTTTCTTGACTCATTGGCTCATTTTCAATGGACATACCTCATCGCGCTTGGTTTGCTTCTGTCTGCTAGCACTGACAGATGAGCTCGACTCAGAAGGTTGAGGATCCAGAACTGGGCGGGGGATATTTGAGCTGGCCGGACTGTTTGTGGCGAAGGGAATGGGCCCTCTGCCCTGATTACGCTGGGACGTCGTCCCCCTCATGGTGTTGCCCGACATTATGAGCGGCGTCGTGAGCTAGAGCTTGCGAAGACGAGGGCTGCGGAAGGGATTGTGGATGCAATGCACGTAGCAAAGAAAAAGACGCCGCGCAAGTAACTGCGGAAATTCCGAGCCTGGCGGGAGACGAAAGGAGACGAAAGGAGACGAAGGAGACAACGTGTGTCACCGTGTGTGCACTGTGCACGTCGTCCAGGTGACAAGGGGGAGACTTCCGTCTCTACCTGAGGTACAGTACCTAGGTACCTACATACATAGGTACCTACGATACATCGGTATCTGGCTGGCCATCGCAGGAATTCCACCCTCGCGGCCCGCGAGTTTGTAGAATCGATTATAGCACAGAGTTTAAATGCGGCCTAAATGCCTACTCCGTGCCTATCTCAATGGCAACACAGAGCTGCGTGAACCCAAAATGAACACTTCGGCGCCAAAATGATCGCGCCATCATGGTATCAACATCTGCAGGGCTTCAGGAGTGCCGAAAGTTTCGTTCGCCTCGTTTTTCTTGCTGTCCACTCCGTTGGCTCTGCCCTAGCAACCAAAGATTCTCACGACAGGCTTGTCTTATCCTGACATTAGGTATATGCCGAATCGAGATACAAACGTTATGAAAAGAAAAGATGAACCTCGCTGGACATTCGGCCGATCCTTGATAATAAGTTGATGCTTTTCACAGGCAGCACGCAGACTTGCGGTACAGATTATGTGAGCTTCTCAGCCCTTGCACTTAATTAAGACAAGGATTCGAGGCATGCCATCCCCGATGAGTAGTACTTTTCTGCTGTATCTCGAAGCTTCATTTGAGAAGGGCAACCAAAAGGGAACTGGTGACATCTGTGAGACGCGCTTATACTGTGTCATCTGGCGCCGTGGTGACGTGCGTGACGTGATGTGGCTGCCGTCGTTGCCGTGGCGACCAAGTCAACAAGGACTAGGACAATCACACTGAACCAACTCCTACCCGAACCCGTCCGTTCATGTTTGTGTCTTGAGCCCGCTTCACAAAACTTCATCATTAAGCCATACATGACAGCTTTAGTTTACGTTCGTAAAGGGCTTCCCTTCAAGTAAAGTCACCTCCGAGCTTGATCATCGCGAGTAGCCTCAGCTTTTCTCGTTGAAATACACCCCAGCCTGAAGGCTTCCTTCATACATCCAAGAACAAAAAGACTGTGTCAAAGTCAGACTCGACTGAGTACAACGAAACCTTCTAGCCCGGCGTCCTGTGCTTGCGCTGCGTGAGGTAAAGATTGGATGCAATGGCAGCAGGAAGGAGAATTGTCCGAATGTTGCTGACGCCATGTTCAGTTTCGGACCCAAACGGTTCCCACCGATGACAATTTCCCATATCCGGACTCCCTTGCAAATCAATATGCTGTCCGATCCGCCCACGGGTAGTTCTGCCAGGCAGAGGCAGCATCGTCGCCAGAATTCGACACCCTCTGCTTTTGAAGCCAGGACTATCTCACAACCACCCAACGCCAATAACCGACGACAAGCCATGGCTCACCGCCGTGGTCTCAGCTTGGACACCAGACGGAACCACATGGCGGAACCTACGGTACAACATGGCATCAACAAGGTAAGAGTTGATACTAACTTAACAGGATTAGCAAATACTTCGCAGCATCACATTCTGCAAGAAGCGCAGCAGCAACGCATTCAATCACGCCCGGGCCCCCCACAACTTTACTACGCCTCCATGGCATCGCAAGATGGTGATGATTTCTTAATTTCACCGCATGGTACTCCCCATTCACAGCGTTTTGACGCATCAAGCATCGACAGCATGCCTATACAGTTTCCCTACGATGGTAGCTACTGGAACACGATGTTGCAAAAGAACCATGACAGCTTTGCCAGTAATATGGCTGAGAGCAAAAACCTTGACCTGTATCCTTTTGACAGTGCTTTATCGACGCCCACCTTCATGAATTTTCCAGACAGCCCTACTAGTCACATCTGGCCGATATGTGACGACGCCGCCTCTAGACCAAACTCCAGGCGACTAAGTAATGGTATCATGGAGCGTGTTGCAAAGTTTGAGAATATGGGTCTGGATATAACTCACAGACCTACTACACCTTCGAATCAGAATGCAAATAGTAAGTTACGAGAAGAACTGAACAATAAATCCACTGGCAGCTTGCTAAATTCGTGTCTTAGACTACTTACCTCCTACCCCAACTGATACTCCCCACGACCGCGCGGTCAAGCAAGGAGCACGTGTGGCAAGATTCTCTGAGAACTATGATGAGTCAATGGAGGAAACTATCCGACCGACGCGCAGTTTTCACTCAGGCCAGAAGGCGCAGTCAATGTTTGCGGAAATGAGACAACAAACAGAGCAAGAGAATGCTGTGCCTAGTTCACCAAGAACCACCACAGCTTCTGATGAGTTTCACAATGCTCAATGCCAGCATCTAGACTTCATGAGCATGCAGAATATGCGAAAGGAGTTTGTCGACTTCGAGGATCGAAATGAGGGACTCAAATTTTATGAATCTGATGCCTCATATTCCACATCAGACTGTTCGAAGCGAGCCTCATCTGTAACGCACAACGAAGTCCAATTCGAAGAAGCTACGCTTCGAAATAGGCCCGATCTACGACTCTTTCTGCGCCCCAATTCATTGACATCGTCGAAGAAAAATTCATCTCATCGCCGGACGGAGTCTGTCGCTAGTATCGTTAGTGCTGCCAGCATCGCTGACATTGTCATCGAAGAGACTCGCACAGATACTGGCGTCACGCTGGAAGAAATTTCTCAGTATATCCTCAGCCCAGAGACTACCGAAGGCAAGTGGACGTGTATATTTGAAGAATGTGGTAAGAAGTTTGGGAGGAAAGAAAACATCAAGTCACACGTCCAAACAC
The DNA here is from genome assembly GCA_018360215.1 of Claviceps spartinae. Classification (NCBI taxonomy): domain Eukaryota; kingdom Fungi; phylum Ascomycota; class Sordariomycetes; order Hypocreales; family Clavicipitaceae; genus Claviceps; species Claviceps spartinae. The sequence continues at coordinate 8,705 of SRPX01000566.1, forward strand.
ATCTTAATGACCGACAATACCAATGTCCAACGTGCCTGAAGTGCTTCGTGCGCCAACACGATCTCAAGAGGCACGCGAAGATCCATACTGGGGTCAAGCCATACCCCTGTCAGTGCGGCAATAGTTTTGCTCGTCATGACGCTCTCACAAGGCACCGTCAACGTGGCATGTGCATCGGTGCCTTTGATGGAATCGTGCGAAAAGTCGTCAAGCGAGGCCGACCGAGGAAGAACCGTCCCGAAATGGAATCCAGATTGGAAAAGTCTGCCCGAACAAGAAAGAAAAACATGTCTATCAGCTCTGTCTCTTCCTTTTCTGGGTACTCTGATAGCTCCGCTCCTAACTCTCCAGAAGAAGACAGTAACATGGTTGACGAGATGATGGATTTGCACATGCATGGCAGCGGAATTGATCTGATGCCATCCATGTCAACCGCACCAATGCCCAATTTCTTACCAAGGAGTGCCAATCAGGCTGCTGCCGCTTCATCTCCAGTTCTCAGCGTGCATTCATATGTATCTCCGGGAGCCGTAATGGACGGAGCACCGTCGCATCCAGCAACACCTGCCAGGAGCATCATGAGTCACCATAGCACACCTCCAGAGTTATCAAAATCGTCATCGCCACCTCCAGAGCAGTGTTACGACATGAAAACTAATTCTTCACCTATGGCAGACGGACTGGCTATGTTGTCTTCCACCACCGCAATGATGGAACCATCAGGCCTGGATGGAACTTTTCCAATGGGCATGAGAGGCCAAGACGACATGCTACTTCAGTTCAACCCAGACGATGGCTTAGTACAGCTGGATCGCGATCCAAATCTTCTCTTGTTGGCCAAATTTGACGATGAGTTTGACGAGACGGTCAGCATGTTTACGAACAATGACGGCATGTTCTTCAGTAGCACATAGTTCATATCTGTCTACCGCAACTGCAGTATCGAAAATGCTGGATTGTTAACTTCTCTGTGTACGAACACGCTTTTGGGTACGATACTCGCGATGGACACGCGATCCTCTAGTATTCTGCTGCTTCTTTTTTTGACTTGTAACAACAGACTGATACGGACGCTCCCTATCACTATGTACACTAATGATGGGACGAATCTGTCCTGGAATAGGAATAGGAAGAGTTGGGGTCTTTGGATGCAGGGCGAATAGGCTTATGATTTTGGTGCAATAAAGGCATGAGACAGAGGTTACGAATCGATCTGCGTACCTTCCGTGACGGAAAAAGGGACCTTCCTCGAATGCTTTGGTGTCAATTTGGACTCCCCCAATCGATATTCACCGGATTATGGATGCTTAGTCGCCTACTCAAGTGATGACGTGAAAGGGGCACGCGGTGATCTACATGCCCCCTGTTATAGATATATGTGTTTGTACTTGTTCGTGGTAGGTTGAGAAATTTACTACTGTACGTTGATAGGCGTTGTAAAAACAAAGATGATCATCCTTACATTCCCAATTTGAATTTTGCGGCTCCGGCTTGTGTACTTGGGAGGGAAGTATGGATGATGGATGACCACAAGAAGGCACTTCGTTTATGCTCTTTGTCTGGCGAATCTTGCGGGAAACAAGGCAGTATACAGAGTAACAATGCATGTAGTTCTAGCATACAAACTACGGCAAGAATCATAAGTGAAGCATGCCGATAATTCTGCTCGTTTGCCTTGGCAATAGGTAGTGTTGTGTGGAATTGACAAACAATTTTACTACTACCTCTTATAGGTAGGTACAAGGTACCTCTCCGTGCTTGACTTCAGATGCGGTTCATAATAACGGACCGTCTTTGCCCCCTAGGCAAAGGAGCACCTCCAACACTCACCGCCCGGGCTTTTCGGGGCAGAAAAAAGCGACCACAATCCAGCCCACCACGATTTCGTGCGGGTCGCCGCCAGTCGGCATGCGAGAGAACCGCTCAGCGACTGAAGACGCACGACGACAGCGATAGATTCCAAGTGAGCTCGAATACTCACCATGTCGGCTGCGCAGCTTCTTAATCCCAAGGCAGAGTCTCGCGTAAGTTGAAGCTTTCTTTGATCAGCTTTTCTTGGCTGGCCTTCGATGACACTGGTGTTCTTGCGGAGATATCCATGCTGATTCTGTCTCTAGCGGAGGGGCGAAGCTCTGAAGGTCAACATCAATGCTGGCATCGGCCTGCAGGATGTTCTGAAGTCCAACCTCGGCCCCTTGGGCACGATAAAAATGTACAGTCTCTCATACTTGATTATTATGTATGATCAAATTCGACTGACTGACCGCCTTGCTCAGGCTTGTTGACGGAGCTGGACAGGTACGGTTACGCCAGGCTCTCGCTCCCGTTCCCACTAAAGGGGAAACACGTCGAGACTGATAGTCCTGCGCCATAGGTTAAACTCACAAAAGATGGCAACATTCTCCTGCGAGAAATGCAAATTCAGAATCCCACCGCCGTCATGATTGCACGCGCGGCAACTGCCCAGGACGATATTTGCGGTGATGGGACCACATCCGTCGTGCTGCTGGTGGGTGAGCTATTGAAGCAGGCCGATCGATTCATTTCCGAAGGATTGCACCCCCGTGTAATCACAGATGGCTTTGAGATTGCCAAGAATGAAGCTTTGAAGGTCAGTTTACGCCCCCCCTCGACTTATCGCACCACCATGTTATCGCGCCCTAACGCGTTGATCGTTTTGTTCTGCAGTTCCTCGACAGCTTCAAGCTCGCCAAGGAGGTTGATCGAGAGCTTCTCCTCAATGTTGCTCGAACCTCTCTTGCTACCAAGCTGAACTCGACGTTAGCAAAGCAGTTAACACCCGCGATCGTCGATGCGGTTCTCGCCATTTACCAGGCTCCTGCCAAGCCAGATTTGCACATGGTGGAAATCATGAAGATGCAGCACCGAACCGCCGCTGATACTCAACTTATCCGTGGTCTCGCTTTAGATCATGGTGCCCGCCATCCTGATATGCCCAAGCGACTCAAGAATTGCTACATTTTGACCATGAATATCGGCCTGGAGTATGAGAAGACTGAGGTCAACTCGAGCTTCTTCTACTCGAGCGCTGATCAGCGAGATAAACTTGTGCAGAGTGAGCGTCGGTTCATCGATGCCAAGCTGAAAAAGATTGTTGATTTGAAAAAGGAGCTTTGCGGCACTGATGGCACCAAAAACTTTGTCATCATCAACCAGAAGGGTATTGATCCGTTGTCTCTTGACATTCTGGCCAAAAATGGCATTCTCGCACTCCGTCGTGCTAAGCGACGAAACATGGAGCGATTACAGTTGATTTGCGGCGGTGTAGCTCAGAATAGCCTTGAAGATCTATCCGCTGATGTGCTTGGCTGGGCTGGTCTGGTGTATGAGCAGACTCTCGGCGAGGAGAAGTACACCTTTGTTGAAGAGGTTAAGGACCCCAAGTCCGTGACGCTCATGATCAAGGGGCCAAATCAGCATACTATTTCCCAGTTAACGGACGCCGTCAGAGATGGCCTGAGAAGTGTGTACAACATGATCGTCGACAAGAGCGTCGTGCCTGGCGCGGGAGCTTTCCAGGTTGCCTGCGCTAGACATCTCAAGAGCGACAAGTTTAAGAACTCAGTCAAGGGCAAGGCCAAGTTTGGTGTCGATGCCTTTGCTGATGCCCTGCTTATCATTCCCAAAACACTAGCTGCCAATGCCGGCCACGATGTCCAGGATGCTCGTACGTCCTTCCCCTCAAGTCTGATGTTCCACAGCAATGCTAACATGGCTGATTTACAGTCACGAAGATGGAAGACGAATTCAATGAGAGTGGTGTAGTTGGCCTGAACCTGGAGACAGGAGAGCCTATGGATCCCGAGCTGGAAGGCGTATTCGATTCTTTCCGTGTGCTGAGAAACTGCATCGCCTCTAGCTCCGGCATTGCGTCAAATCTGCTGTTGTGTGATGAGTTGTTGAAGGCTCGGCAAATGGGACGAGCAGCGGGACCTGGGCCTGGAATGGACGGCCCTGATGACCACATGTAAATAATATACCACGATAGACTTTCGGTAGACAAAGCTCGATCATTTGTCTACAAAGCTATTCAAATCTGAAGCTTAACTATCAAATCATTTATCTTCGCAAATGGTACAAAAAGTGCCTCTACGACAGGAAGCCTTAATTAGATGAGCACATGCCTTCAGTTTTAGTTAGGTTGTAGAAGCGGTGACAAGTTGACAACCCCGCAGTCACTGATAAGCCCCACGTGGTTCTTGATCTCTCTCCATCTTGTTTTTTTTCTCTGGCAACCTTGTCAAAGAGAAGCGAACCCCAAAAAAACGGAAGAGCAATATCGACACGCGCTTGACACTGCTGCCGCTAGCCACTTACGAGGCAAACCCTGCGAAAACAACGTCGAGCTTTTGTAAGGATGGCTTCGTATAACTCGGATTCCTCAGATGGAGAATTTACGGAGACAAAGGTCCTCTTAGGCTATGCTTCAAGAGACGCAGAAGACGAGACTATAAGCAAATTAGGCGGCAGACCCGTACGTGCTTCAAAACTCTACTTGATGGGTTGATTTTTTTTTCAAGCACCCGATGGGGTTTTCGACTCAATTGACTGAAACTAACGACCAAAAAGGACTGGTTAGATCCTGACAAGCCGCCGTCTGCGACACTTTCTCGTTGCGCAGCCTGCAAAGATCTTATGGCTCTCATCCTACAGCTCAACGCCGAATTGCCAGAAAGATTTCCAGGACACGATCGACGACTATACATATTCGCTTGCAAGAGGATCTCGTGCCGTCGCAAACACGGTAGCATCAAAGTCCTAAGAGGCGTAAGAGTGTGGAGTGATGAGGAAACCAGCAGAACGCCAGAGGTAGAGCCTGCGTCGGAACAAGAGGAGCCGAAAGCCACGTCAACAAACAGCGGCCCAGGACTGGGGGACGCTGTGTTCGGAGGAAAGACTCTCGGTGGAGGTCCCTCATCAGCGGGCGAAAATCCGTTCTCTTCCGGTAACACGAACCTTTTTGGTAGCCAGGACCAATCAAGCGATCCGTTCAGTACCTCGTCAGTGCCAAATAAACCGAGTCTCCAGTTGCAAACGCAAAGCTCAACAGCTTGTGCGGAAGATGAAGAGGCCAACGGACCAGCGTCTGCTGAGTTGAGCAAGACATTTGCGGAGACGCTCCGACTCAACGACGACAGCAATAACAAGCCTAAGAGCTCCCTTCCAGCTCACGAACAATGGCCAGACATCTCATCACAGCCCACTCCGTACCCAACACTGTACCTTGCTGAAGCTGATTACGAAACACTAGACCTGACGCCCACCAAGATCCCTGAGAACGCACAAATCGAGGCGGCCGACGCGCCGGATGTGGTGTCGGCCCTCGACAAAGAAGCCTTTGAGTCCTCCATGGATGCGACGTTTCAGAAATTTGCGGATCGTCTGGCCCAAAATCCGGACCAAGTCATAAGGTACGAGTTTGGAGGCGCTCCGCTTCTGTATTCCAAGACGGATACTGTGGGTGAGAAGCTCAGCAAAGGCTGCATTCCAGGCTGCTCCAACTGTGGTGGTAGGAGGATATTTGAAGTCCAGCTTACGCCGAACGCTATTACTGAGCTGGAAGCAGATGATATGAGCTTGGAAGGGATGGAATGGGGTACTATTATAGTAGGTGTCTGTGCAAAGGATTGTGTCCCTAGATATACTGACGAGGGTGAGTCTGCGTATCTCGAGGAGTGGGCTGGTGTGCAGTGGGAGGAGTTGGTGAAGCAGAGGTAGATCGCGAAACAGATTGCTCCTGATATACAAGCTCAGGAGGTGAAGTCGTTACACCTAGAGTGGACCCGGAGTTTGACCTAATCAATCTGCGTTTATGCAGACTCTTAGATTTCCAATATCGCTAATGTAATGACATGTTCCGGTTTAACGCCCTGACTAGGTGTTTCAACATTTTCTTGTCTGTTGAATGAACCAATGAACCCCTCTTTTAGATGATACCTGGTGGTGCCACCTTATTCTCTACAATTTGCTGCTGACCCATCTTGTACTGTTCGAGGTTCATCAAAAATCATCAAATCCAGCACTCTAAAACGATCTCTCCCAAATCCGCGCGTCTAGAGAAACACCTCAATCGTCGTCAATGGAACGACTAGCCCCCTACTTTTCTCCCATTGCTCATACTGTCTCCTCCCATGAACGTCGAATTACTCTTGAGAACTGCTCGACATTGACATCTTCACGAATCTCAGCCTTCTTCGCTTCATTTTCCGGGTTAGGCGGGATCTGGATGTTTCCTTCTCCATCGACGGTCCAACCAGCAACTTCCGTGACGAACGTGCGAGTAGCTTCTTCGTTGAGACCGAGCCATGACTCAAGATGGGTGAGCTTGAGCTCTCGGAAAGCTTGGGAGATGAGTTGGGCGATGGTGTGGCGGATTGTGTCTTCAAAGCCTGAGATATCAGCGATCAGGTCGGTGCATAAGTCATCACCGTCAACGGAGGCCCAGAATTGGGCGTACTGGGACCCCTCGAGCTGGGAATTCAACAGCCGTAGCTTAGCCAGAGCCTCAGCGAGCTCGCCAGTCGCCGCGGCGGAGGGATTGATGAGATGGAGAGCAAGTGAGAACTGCGGCGAGGGGAACAAAGTCATTGCTTTGACCAAAATATTGGTGACGACTTCATCCTTCAATCGATCGGGATTGAGCTGGTACCTAACGTTGGCGTAAGGGTTTTATTTTTGTTAGCCACATGTTATCTGGAGCAAGGTATGAGGTGTTAAATGAGCTATATATAACTCGATGACAGATGTAGATTGAAACAAGGAGAATGTATATGATGACGTCGAGGGCGTTCATCGCTGCCTGATACTTTGAGATGTTGAATTGATATCATTGACGAAGTTGCCAAATAATCAAGAATTTTGGAACGTAAACAACCAGATGCAGCTAAATAAATCTCCTTCCACCCCTTGATTTGAGATTGTTCAATGCGATACGGAGAAAAGGTTGACCTACAGCTTCAACAACGTTCGGTTGGCACTGGAGTCGCAAAACTTCTGCTCGCATTGCTCCTGAAGATATGTTTCCAGGGTACCAACAGCCTCGGGATTGTAGCGCTCAAGGCCGTTGATGATGCTGGTGATGTAGTCCGGTCGCTCGGGTGGGTCCTCGCCGTTCATTGTGTCGATATCGAGGGGTATACTGTGAGCAGGGGAAAGTGTGCTCGGGAAGAAGTTGGTGATGGCGGGGCAAAGGGAAGTTTTCGGCGGTTTGTGTGAATAGATCGCTTGTGCAAAAGGGGCTTAGGCCAAAGGGGCTTAGCGCACGGGGAACGGGGGCTTGCCAATTTACGGCTTGGTGAATCCGGGTGATTACATGAGTATGAGAATACGGAGTACATACGCCTCAAGGATTTGAGAATTTACCTCAACGCCTTACCCGATTTGGACGTGGAAGTATTTTACTAACGAAATCATTTGTACGGAG
>SRPX01000567.1:0-16112 GCA_018360215.1 Claviceps spartinae
GTATTTAGAAGAACCCGAGATTAGCCCTGCACACCCTAGTATGCCCAAAACTGGGACGCAGCGGTGTAAAATATAACAACAACAACAACAAAAAGGTAGGTAGGTAGGTAGGTAGGTAGGTACATAGGCCATAACAAGGCCAGGTTGATGCAAAACGACGAGTTCCTGCTCCGTAGAGGGGAATAAGTTCATAAGAATACGGCGCATGTATGTACCTACAGAATGTAAGTCTTTCCGGGTATTTGCGAGCGTCGGTCCCGAGAATCCTGTCTCCTGAGGCTGGTCCTGGAGATTATCCACAATGCCCTACTCTTATCACGATGTAGATGAGGCAGGGAATGGAACAAGGTGCCGATGCCGATGATGTCAAGAACCATACTGTTACCATGAGTCGGGACTCGGGACTCGGGGATGGCTGGAGACAGGTGAATTAGAGTTGCAGACGATTTGCGCCGATAGCCGGGGGATAAAAGCCGCGGTTGAATGGTGACAGGACCACAGGGAGGCTCTTGTGACTCGTGAGTGAGTGGGCTATCTATGTAGGTAGTAAGTGAGGGGTGATTGAGTGAATGAGCATTCTCGGGATGGACGGGAGGGGTGACCATCATGGAGGTGGAGTCTATGGTAGGTACTGGCATCCCAAGAACCGAATTCTTTCCAAGATTCAAGAGAGCGGCCATTGCGGAGTAGTCTATCAGAGGCCTGACCGAAATATCTCAATTACAGATGTGGATTGTACGTCTTTGCTTGAGCCTTGGCGTTAGATGCATGCAGCATCTCCCACACCGATATCCCACACCGATATCTAATGTCTCTGACCGGCATCGCTTTGGTCTGGTCTTTCCGTTGACATGGCGAATAAGAAACGACTTCATATGCAGGTAAATAACATCTTTGAGATGAAGTGTGACTGCTGCGTGCTTGGCCCCAGAATTGAAAAGAATTCGCAACCCGTTAGAACTTCAAACTTGAGAATGATGTCGCTTCGATCCTCTATTTTTAGTATAGTACTTGAAGTTCCAACTTGCAACGGCCATGTTCATTGTAATTTGTTGGACGAGCCATGCTGAATCGCTAATTCCTGAAGCTTAACAGAATCTATTTTTCATCAGTTTTCCCTTTTCTCCTTCTTGAATCTTCCCGACTCCCTCAATAATGCGTCATAAGACAGTATGATTCATGTCCGTAACAAGGCGCCTTGAGTCATCATTCGACAAAAGGCCCTTTGTTCACGTTCCACATATCAGTGTTACTTTTCTCCCCTGCCTTCTTTGTTTCCAGTTGGTCTTCTGACTTCACCTTCGATTGTTCTGTCAACCCGGATCATGGATGTTACATGTATATTGACCAAGGTGGAAACGCCGCTTCCTGACCGACCCCACAAACACGTTCTTTCGGCAAGAATCGGATCAAGATTTAGTCCATGACAATGACGCTTCGCCTGATGCGGACCAAACTGCTGATCCGTTTCATGCCGCCATGGTTTTTAGTAGAAGCCTAGAAGGTCGTTCAGAGGCTAATCAGATCGAATATAAAAATACCCTGTCTTGGGCTCCGACGCATGAGGAATGCTGCATGTCGAATAGCCTGCATGACAATACTAGATCCGCCTTGTCCATGTGTCTTCCTGTGATGCGAAAATGCAGCTCGGGCACCAATTTCTGCTTGCTTTCGGCGCACGTGTTCATCGTTCATCAAGTGGACAAGAATTGCGGAGCAGTGTACATACCTACATGAAGAGAAGAGGAACTTGTGCCCGCGAAGTTGTGCGGATAATAGGCCCCACGAAATGGCCTCGTGCGGTTTCGATGTCTGGTTACATAGGCACCCGTCGCATGCCCATGTGGGCAGGTCTGAGGGGGTTGTCTGCAAGCTCATGGACAACGCAGCAAATCTGAGGTTCGACACCGTTGCTACGTAGCATGAGGAGAAACATATCACACGTGATTTGTATGCAGAGATACGTTTCAGAAGGCTCCCCTGAGTCCCCTCCCTCTTGAACATGCATTGCAGGCTGCAGCCTTGGTCTACACCCCTGAGATCGGCCGGGTCCTACATACCTACATGGACAGATCACGTTAGAGGAGATTCTAGCTGGAGCCTAGAAGGTTCAATACTCCTACAGGAGATAGCTACATTACCTGAGGTGATGCTCCTGGTTGGGCTAAAGTTGCAAAGGGCGGATTGCAAACGAGGAACCCTGAGTGACGTGATCATGCTCGTACCTAGTGTAATCCACCACCCATCCTGTAGATCAATGGCCTCTTGATCTGTTCCGTAAACACACTTGTTCTTTGTTGTGATGCAGTGTTCGTGGACGATGTAGCCCACAAAACTACTTATTCCGTCACGGGCGGCCCGGGCATTGGGACCCCTTCTGGCATCTGCACTCTCAATCTACGAATAATATGCGCATGATGTCAGAAGCATGCGATTGAGTATGTACATACTTCGCTGGTTGTGAGCTGCATATTCAGCTATTTTTGGACTGCCTGTCCAGTCACCGGTTGGCAGTGAGAGAACTGGCTGGGCGAATCGTGAGAAGCCACAACTCGGTTGCATGGGGTTGCGGGTTGGGGCCGTCCCCGCAACTATCGGCTCGGGTCGAGGCAGCCACGTTTTGAACCTGGATTGCAGGAGGGCGAAGCTTAATCTCTTGAACAGCCCTGACAAGGCGCTTATCTCGTTGGCGACTCCCGTGCCGCCGGAACATTCGTGCCATTCCGACGAGCTAGATATAAGGGCCCATGCACATGGGCTTGTGAAATGCTTAACCAGATCTAGATCTGCAAATGACAAAGAACACTGAATAGCCCAGTTCGAACCGAAAGCGCCAAGCTTTTGCTACGGCGTTCTGCTTTCTGGTATGGCGGTATGTACGGAGTATAGTGTTGCCTCAAGTCAAACTCCATGGCAACCTCTCTGCTCAATCCGTCAAGATCACTGATTAGCTCCCTGAGTCGCATTCCGTCTGCCCACAAAGCCTGCGACAGTTGTGACAACGGCAGATGGGGTACATGATGCAAGGAAACTGAGGGTAGGTACATGTACCTATTCATTGCCTCGGTTGCCGCCCGGTCGAGCCCGAGGGAAGTGCGGAGTACCTGTCCATTGCCGCCCGAGCCATCTGCATCAGTTGCTGAGCGTTTAGATAAGCCTGCAACACTGAACAGATTAGCCTATTGAAAGAAAAAAACGACTTTGCCAGATCCATGTCGCTCGTAAAAGGCGGGATGTGATGGCGTCGATGCGATTGGCCAGCGAGCTCGGGAAAGTTGGAAACATTCTGAGGCACGAGATGGCGAGTATGGAAAGTCCAGCGCAGGAGCTCGAGAATTGAAACGCAAAAAAGAATGATGGCAACAGACCGATAATGCCAAAGGAATGTGATGTAACGTGGCAGCTCGTTGTCTGTCTCGCTGCTATGGACTCCGCGCTTGAATTTACATTCGAGACAGGACCAAAATAAAAGATCTGGTGAGACAAATGTTTTGTAGGTGCTGAAAGTTGCCAGTGGCACACTGGCAATATTGGAGTCATTTCGAGAGCTCGTTGAGACTTTGAGTCGTTGACGGTTGAACCCTGCATTAGCTGTGGCGTTGTGGTGGTGGCGGATGGAGGATGGGCGTGTCGCCAGTTGAAAGTTCAAACTTCAAAGTTGGTTGCGTCCATGATCGATCCGCCTTCGGCCCGGAAACGTGACGTTGAATCGCACCTTCCCAACTCCACCCATTTCCATCCTTGATGCTCGACAAGTTACAACATCGACACCACAACAGGATTGGCAGCCCGTACCTTGGCATGCATCAGCCAGAACCATACTCGTGAGCCCGTACTCCGTAGGCCAGTCATCCGCGGAGAGACTCTTCTTGCGCATGACACTCGAAAAGCCGACCAGCAGTCATCGCAAGGGCTTGCAAGCCGTGTTTCACGGATGGGCGCTTCGCCCTAACGTCTAGCTTCCAGTCTGGGGAATGTTGTAGTATACGAGACCGACACTGCCGTCTGAAATCGAAGCTAGAGCCTTGAGTACGTCGTATCTTAGCAGGATTTTGCCGTCTGGTGTCCAATTTGATGGTCGTCGCATATGCGCAGGACACTGCTGTCGGGAGCCCTGTGTGCAAGGCCAACGCCACCTGCCACCTTGAAGGAAGCGGACGTCAGGATTCGAAACCAGGCCAAGATTTCTCACGTCTACGGTCTAATGCAAGATGGGATCGAGCGACGAGCAGGCAAGTCTTGAGACATTCGCCCGTCAGGCAATAGCCCCATCATCCCATGGACCCTGGAGAATCAATTGGATGATTAGTACCTGCAAAAAAATAGTTGTAGAACGCTATTCGTCGCTACAGGCCGGAGGCGGACGAATATGCTAGATATGATGGTCACGCGGATGTACCATCTATCCTCAAATCACTTGTCACGGGTTTCTAGACTCTGCCATGTGTCTTATGCCGCCTTGTGGTCTTGTGGTCTTCTTGCAAGTTGCAGCAAACCCTAAAGCAACCCTTGACCGGCTTACAAGTTACTTGTAGACTCGGCAATTAAGTCTGCGACGAAGAATCTGGTTCAGCCAATGATGCATGGACTCACGGAATCAGCACCCGATTCGAGCCAAGCATCCGTCTCTGCAGGAGCGATTGATACTACCTACCTATAGGTATGTTGAACCCTTTCTGCAGCTTGAGACTTGTTGTCACTCGGCGACAGTCGCAGGACTTTCCATTCATACATTCATCGTCGGCACCACTGGCACAATCCAATGCTACGAAGAAGTCGGGGCTCTTTTGAAGTGCTTGAATTATGGGTTCGCAAGGCCGACCGCGTCATGGACAATGCCGTTGACGCATTATTCCTAGAATACGAGGCACACTTTAACGAGGCTCATGTCGGTGATATGAGGGACATGAATGGCCCTGAAAGTGGGAATCCACCCGGGGAGGCCGTTGCAACATTGAACAGAGTTGGGCGAGAGGTGATTTGAGATGGAGAACCCACTCAACCTATGTATCACCCGGCCAACGACTGCGTATGTACTTGAAGTTCGAACTTTCAACAACCAGCCCTCCATGTCCTTGCTACCACGGCCACGGTTCAGTGTGAAGCTACAAACAGACCGTAGGCCGCAGGCGGGAGACGCCCCACGAGTCTGGCATCAGATGACTGAAATGGGTTATCCTATCGGCCGAACTTTACAGATTGGTTTCACATTGCCCAGGTGACTTTGTCTGACGCAAGAAAAAGCAGAATCAATTGCAATTTGCCATGCCAACAGGACGCGAGTTCTATCCGGAGAAAGAAATCGATCGTGGCTCTCTGAAACAATAGCTATGATACAGCAGATATCTGCCTCGTGAATAAGGTTCTATCTAGGGCAAAGCCGTCGACGGTCGCTCTACGCTTCATAGACATAGATCAGCAACATCGTGCACTCCTCTCAACAACCATGTCTGCGATGAATCATGACATAGCAACTACAAGCAATGCGTCTCGGTTAATGAACCGAATTCGTCCCAGAAAAGACTGAAAGGTGTAGACTTCAGAGACATGAAAGCACATTGGCGGCAGGCTCATCACATCATGCATGTAAATTCTCATCATCCGTTCGCCGCTCTTGCTATCGTAGCGAGAAAGCTGCAAGAGTTGATCTGATTGCCACTCTGTTGACGATACCCTCGACACTATGCCATGGCGAGAGGCCTCCTCTGACCTCGTGACCTCAGTCCTCCTATCTCTGCGGAGGGAGGCCGAAATGGAGACTCCGAGACTGGGAACCGTCACCCGGCCGAGGCAAGATGCCAAGATCCGGTTGCCACTTGAATCAGGAACAAATACATATACGTCATCGCACAATAACTGGACTCTGGACTCTGGAGTTCTCATCCTCTGGACCTCTTATATACAAGGATAATTGCTTGCATGAATTCCTTCGCCCATGCCGAAGAGAGCGTTCGAGATGCGCAAGCCGCAAGGTGAACGAACTGTATGTACCGAACACTGTCCAGGGTCACCTGGGTGACCGCTTTGAAAAATATGTTGGCTTCTTCTCCTAGCCACGTCGAATTGAGTCTCCCATGATGTCAGATCGAGATTGTCTACTGCCGTGATGTTTTAGTATTGTCAATGAGAGAAGTAGCCGATACGTCTAACCAGCTGGAATTTTTAGTTCTCTGAATACATATGTACATGTACGCGACTATCCATCTGCCGGTCGTAACCGGCCTCCATTGGAATTTGGTCCTTGAAACAGTAATGGCTGCCTTGCGATAATATGTATAGGCCCGAGGGCCGTGAGAACGCGAACGCGTATTGCGTCGCGTCTACTCGGTATATATGAATCCGCGACTCGCGAGCCACGTTCTCATCGGTTTCATCAAGTAAAAGTTGGCAGTGACCACTGTAATACCTGCTATCCCGGATCCATTCGTGACAGGCCTCACTCCATCTTCGCCAAGACTATGTACCCTGTGAGACAATTCAGCACAGTCTTGGACGTCACAGACACCCAGGTGTTGGAAACAACCGCGAGACGAAATTAGACGTTACATAGTAGTTACGCCTACGGCACCCAAGGAACTTGGCCTGCGGCTTTTGTCTTGTGCATAGGTAGGTAGGTACCATGGGGTCCTTACATGATGACTGTCAGCTCAAAGTGGACTCATCTAGATTTGATATGTATGTACCTACTACGGTCCACGGAGTACCTAAATGCATGGGCGCCTTTTAAGCACGGGTTAACGTCTGAGCGTTGACGCAATATGACGAAACTGGCACACTGCAAATATGTACCATTGCCAATGGGACAGACAAAGATCTTCCAAGCGTTCCGAGCGCACGCTTCTCGAATTAAAACGAGTACTACGTACTCCGTAGTACGGAGTACATGACTACGCTGTACATACAGCCTGTGAAGCCGTTGGCAATTTGTTGCCGAGGTACGGAAATGAGCTATATTTCCAGCGCACGTTTCTTTTGTGACACATATTGAACTTCTTCTTTTAATTCTCCTTTTAGGCACATCCTTTCAGCCGCTCCCATCACAGTGTCTTTCGTGCGAGTGAGCAGCTACGTAGGTGGGAAGGGAGGTATTTATTCCTGATCTATACATACCTATGTAACCTACACCGTACACAGTACAGGGGATGTTTGTTCGATCCGCCTTCTGGTGGAGCGGGCCTCAACATTTGAAAGGAACACGTCGAGAAGGGTATGTAGGTACATAGGTAGGTAGGTATGAACATGCCTTGTCCAGGAAGGGACTCAAATTGGGCCTTTGTCGAGCCTGGTTTGCGAGAAGGGTTACAATGCATGCGCGCGCAGGTATGTATGAGCATTGAGGCATGATGTTTAGTGGTTATTTCTGGCAACAGGGCTTATCGCTACATTACCGAGTCAAGTCTTCAGCATGCACCAGCAGTGAGCACTGAGCACAGAGCAGCAGCACTGAGCAGAGCAGCAAGCTGTGCAGAGACGGAAAGGAGGGGAAATGTAGGTAACCTAGGAGAAGGAGAAGGAGAAGGAGAAGAGAGGAGAGGAGAAGACAGGAGCCATTGCGGGCCTTCTCCACAAAACAAAAGACCCCTCCCCGACGTCCGTATGGGATTATCGCGCTCCCCGGATCGGCATTTCTACTGACACTGGACGCAACGGAGTAGGTACAGGCCACTATGTATACTATGTATGTACTGTAGTCTGTATGTAGGAACTTGGAAGCAATCTCGGAAGCCAGCTTCGGATGCGGTGCGGGAAGCGGTGGCCGTACATACTCCGTAAGTGGGATCGGATCACACCCCCTCCCCCCCATCCCCATTCGATTGCCGGAAACAGGCAATGTTTCCGTCAGGGTCCTCTACCTAGGTATGTACCTAAGGTAAGGCTCTGATGCGTAGTGTGTCTTAGGCCCATGGGCCATGACCGAAACTTCAGACCACGAGACCTTTGTGCCCACGAATCCACGGTTTCTCTTCTCGACCTGGGCCGCGGGCGCCGCTACATACCGTAGACCTAGGGCGGTCAAGGCTCTGTTGCATTGCTGTTGCAGTGGAGCTCATGAGCAAAAAAGCAAACCACATGGACATTGAGGACTGCATGGATCAGCGCGTACGACATTTAGACATAACGTGCTCGCTCTCGTGGTTCTCACTGATACGCGCAGAGTAGCTGAAGCATACCTATGTACCTAGGTATGTATCATTGTATGTACAGAGCTGGGGCCCTGGGGGTTTTCAGACGCCACCATCTATGATCTTGCACAGTATTCTATAAATACTGTCATACAAGCTGACTGGCTGGCCTTGACTCTTGAGGCAGCCTTTGTCAGGTGACGTGCATTCGAGAAAGGCCAATGAAGAATCAAGATGACGGCTGACACGTAAAGATTTGGGACGGCAGGCAATATCTAATTCGGCTCCGACCGACGAAGAGTACATGACATACCTAACCTACCTAGGTAGGGACTTGGACTTGGACCAGTAAGCTGAAAAGTCGCTTGGGCGATGGCAGCATCTGTTCTTGCTGAGACAGCCTTGGCTTGGTCCAGTGGTCTAGTTGGTCAGTGGTTACAGGTTCCTTCGGCCTAGTCCGGGCGCCATCAGACGACGGCGGCCGAAAAAGCCCCTCCTCTTCTTTCGCCCAGTGCCAGCTGGTGGTCATTGTCAATATGGCCATACATATGCCGATTCGCCTCCATCATCAAGTTCGTCATCTATGGTATGTTACATGTACATACATATCAGGCAAACGAGAAATCATTTGGCGCAAGTCGGTCGAAGGGTCGGGCGGGGCGGAGGGAAGTTCGGGAGTCTGGAGTTGGACATTTTCAAAGATCAAAGAAAATCGTCCTCCAGGCCCGGCTGGCGGCGGGCGGCCAAGCATCTTGAACCCGGCGCGTGATTTCGCATCTATGTAAGCCGAAATCTGCAATCCTGGATCCATGGGCATCGGCATGGGGCCCCAAACTGTGACACACCCACTTTAAATCGAACTTGGCATCGTTTTTAAAGACGGACCCGCGCCAGGGAACATTGAACAATCGTTGTCGATCTTTGCTCGGGGACGGGGCGCGACGGGCGCGACGGGGTTGGTTTTAGCCCGACATCACGCCTCAGATGCCCACATGTATGATGTATGTACATGTGTAGCTGTGTAGCTGTGTAGCTGTGTGTAGCTGAAAACAGTTACTCCGTGAGTCCGTACACGGTATGTACGACTACGAGTCCATAGAAAAGTTAATGGCAACTCATTCTGGAAATTATGTCACTATGTACCTAGTTGCCGGCAAAGTGGCCGTCTGTTTACTGTACTTGCGATCGGCGGGGCCGTCATCATGATTCGGCCCACAACTTGCTCACTCGTTTAAAACACGACTTCATCTGGTCTTACTGTACTGTACTCCGTACGCCCATGGCTCGGAATCTGCTTCGGCAGAGAGGTAGCGTGCATTGGTTTGATGGAATTTCTCAAGTACATATGTCACAACACACTTTTGACGTCGTGGTCAGCTGACGAAATGGAAACCAAGTTGCTGTCTCCCCGCGTAATTTACGTTGCGACGTCTCGGTTTCGCACGAGATCAGCCAGGCCGACATTTTGCTTTTGTAAGTGGCTCTTGATACCTTATTTTTGTGGTCTTTACTGTTTTCTCCGCGTTGATGACCTGCCCAGATTGTGGTGGCTGTTTAATTATTGCGTCCCACAGTTCGCCGAAGATCCCCGTCCAGGCTCCAGAACAGCTATCATGCCTTAGCAGAAAGTTAGAGAGTATGTATTCCCGGTATCAATAATCAGAGCGATTCGGATTTGTGTCTGATGTTGACGATTTGACAATTTGACAATTTGACAACTTGACAAGCGGACAAGCGGACGGCTACAAAAGGCATGTACATACATAGCTCGCTAGCGGACCAGTACAGGTACTACCAGGTGGCAGGCCAGTACCGACCTAGGTAGGTACATACATACAGCCACTATGGGCAATGGAGCATCAGCAACGTGTTGCGCGCGTGAAATAGTGCACCGTTCTCTTGTTATTATCGTCCCTTTTCAAATTTCCGGCGCACATGGCACGGCACTGCTCGCTGCTCAGATGGGCCCAAAGATGCCAATCTGTGTTCGCGTTACATATTGCCTCGGACTTTTGGTCGTGATTACTTGTTATTAGCTGTTGCATACTTGGATCAGACTGAGACGAGAGCAGGCAAAAGTACAAAGACGCGCGCAAGTATATGGCGCGGAAGGCGAAGCGGTAAAATTCGAGGACGGAGTAATCGCACGTCACACAAGATACCTCAAGTTCGACAGATTGAAAAAGTCCGTTTTCTGCCTACGCGCACCCCCTCAGAGTTCCTCAGAGTTCACCCCCTCAGAGTCACCCCCTTTCCCTTCTCCCCAACCTCTCTCTCTCTCTATCTCTGTCTCTCTCTCTCTCACCTTCTGCGTAACATACTCCGTACACCCACTTGCACCTGTACATACTGTACATAGGATGCGCGCACCGCATCATCCCAATTAAGCTGTTTGAAGCAATTCTTTATCCACTCTTCGTCGAGGACGCAGATGCAAATCCCGAACTGGCGCTTTTAGCATTGACACGCCGCCACGCCGGCTCAGGACGCGTACCTGTCTTTGCCATTTGCTTCTTGGATTTGTGTTTGAAGAGATTGCTAGACTTGCGGTAGGTATGCCATTCCAGGCTGGAAATGGCAGGTACTCTGTATTCGGCTCGGATGGCGTGTGAGGAAGGGCTATAGTATATACTCGGTATGTACATACTTACCTACGTCTGGGCTAGAGTCAGTACCAGGCTGCATGAATCTTCATGACCTCGTTCGATCGTACTGACGAGCTGGTTCGTGGCGTGGGCGTGTTGTTGATTGTTTTTTTTTCCCTCGAGTTCCACGGGTGACGGAACCCTCGAATAAAGTAGCATCAGATCCCACCCTTTCGCAGTTCCGGATTTATCCTGGCTCGAATACTTCTTCTACCCTCATTCTTATTTACAAACCCGACCGATTCCATCCTCTGTCGTGCTATAGTATTCTATTCATCTTTTATCCATGCTGCACTCTGCATCGTTCTGCATTTCTCGGTTATTGAGCAACAACGCCAGGAGCAGAATAATTATTGAGGGGCACGTATTGACAGGGATTGCACTGCATGTGCCACCAGACCTGCTGCTGCTTGCTGGCGGCTGGACGACTGCTTATTCTTGATTGACACAGGGTCGGTTCAATATATATTCTCGCAAAACCCTCTTTTTCTTTCTTGGCTCTTTGCCCTTTTAGTATTTACTATTTATCTCGTCATTTGTACTGACACAGGACAAGTCGCAGCAAGAGCAACTGAAGTTGTCTCGCCATCCATTGGCTACGGCAAGAACAACTAAATCACAAGGCTGCGCGAGGACCATCATCTGGACATTCGTTGACTTTGAAGCACGGCAACGAACCTCAAGACTTCGCACAAAGGCATCACTTGACACTATTCTGAGTATCATAATACCTCACGGAGTACTTTTTTTTTTTTTTTTTGGTCGCTCGTCACGTCCCCCAACGCTCGAAAAGAGTCGCACCACACGACACTGCAGATCGCGAGAGAGTACTGGTGATATACATTCACTGTTACTTGCGTTTTTTACCTACCTGCTTCAGCCTTTCACTCGTCTTCCCCCTCAACCCCGCCCATCATCAACCGCTGTTCCTCAACATCAAGACACATTGGTTCTTGTTTGCCAACGGAGTGACGACACTCGTTTCGTTTCTCTTGGCAATACCGATCCACTTGATGTACGGCTGCTTCCGCTCATCATCTTGTTCTGTTCTTCCACTTGTCGTCACCAAGCATGAAAGCCAAATCATTCCCCGCCCGATCCACGTCCACGTTGGATGCAGGGGACGTCCATGTTTGTCAGATTTGCCTAAAGCAATTCAACCGAAGTATGAGTGTCTCTCCTGTTACTCTTTGTCTCTCCTGTTCCTCTTTGTCTCTCCTGTTCCTCTTTGTCTCTCCCTCTGTCCGTCTGTCTACTCTCATGTAGCTTCCTGTCATTCCCATCTACAGCCGGAGTTTGCCCTTGCTCCTCAAATCACTACTGGCTTTACCCAAGAGCAAAGAGCGCTGGCTGACCATGGGAAACGGAAACAGGAGACTTGAGGGAACGACATAGACGGCGATGTCAAAAAGCACTAGGCAAGGTCATTCCAACCAAGAAGAGATCGTGTGAGCGATGCATTTCGTTCAAAGTGAAATGCGACTACAAGAAACCCGAATGTTTGTTGTTCCCATGTTGTCTTCGTTCTGGTTCTGGTTTCGACATCTTGAACATGTCCCTCCCTCTCCCCCTGCTCTCAACCGTCGGATCTGTCAGATCCCGGTATGCTAAGACTGACACGAATGGGGATATTCACAGGTACCAGATGTAAGAATCGGTCGATAGGATGTGTCTACGACCTTGCGCCCCGCGTCAAGGTGCCGCTGAACCCGGCATTCATGGGCTCGACCACAGCCTTCTCAAGCTCGGTGGATGTGTTTTCCGCGCAGAGCCAGCATCAACCGAACATGAACAACAATAACAACTTTTCCTTTTTCGACGAACAGCCGCATCAGATCGCCGTCGAAACGCCGCCCGAGATGGACTTTTCCTTCCTGCCACCGACAACGCCGGCTGCCGCGCACATCATGATGGATGGATCACCATTAAGCGGTGACTTTAACACTGGTACCAACAACAGTCCCAGTAACCACAATAGGGGTAGGTTCTATGTGAAGTGGAAGAAGCGAGGGTCCCTCAGCCCAGGCGGAGGTACGCAGGCTTCTCACGCTTTGCAATGGAGTACCCCGACGGCGTCGTTATTGGCGTCGTCGAACCTCGTCGATCCCGCATTGAAAGACGATACCGCTGTCGACTGGGCAGCTAATTCGATTGCAGATGCCTTTTTTGGCCCACATTCCATGCTGTTCCTACACGGCCTGGACAAGTCTTTCTCGCATCAAGGCATGCAGTCCTTCTCGCATCAAGACATGCCGCTTCAAGATATTCGGTCCATGCCGGTTAGCTTTCAAGATATGCAGTCGATGTTGTTTCAAGGTGTACAGCCCATGCCGCATCAAGAGATGCAGCCCCCGAATCAAGAGATGCAGCCCCTGAATCAAGAGATGCAGCCCCCGAATCAAGATGGACACCGACGGTCCATCTCTTATGAAGAAGCATTACAGTCCATGTCGCCTCAAGACATGCAGCCCCTGTCGAATCAAGACATGCAGCCCCCGAATCAAGATGGACACCAACAGTCCATCTCTTATGAAGTATTACAGTCCATGTCGCATCAAGTCCAGTCCATGTCGCCTCAAGCCATACCGGCCATGTCGCATCAAGAGATGCCGCCCCCAAATCAAGATGCACACCGACGGTCCATCTCTTATGAAGCATTACAGTCCATGTCACATCAAGATATCGAGCCCTTGCCGAAACACGAGATTGACTCCCTGCCGAATCAAGATGAACGCCGACGGTCCATCTCTTATGAAGCATTACAGTCGATGTCGCCTCAAGCCATACAGGCCGTGTCGCATCAAGAGATGCAGCCCATCCCGTATCACGACATACAGTCCATTCCGCATCAAGATATCGAGCCCGTGCCGAAAGGCGAGATCGACTCCCTGCCGAATCAAGATGAACGACGACGGTCCATCTCTTATGAAGCATTACAGTCGATGTCGCCTCAAGCCATACAGGCCATGTCGAATCAAGACATGCAGTCCATCTCACTTCAAGCAATACAGTCCATGTCGCATCAAGATACAGCGACAGCCTACTAGTACTGAGCGGTTCTACGAAGCGCAGTGTGGATGGAGACAGCCAGCTTCGCTATCGGCTTATTTATTCTCGCCAGAACGACGCATTCTCTTGTTGTTACGAGTACGTACTTATGTGTGGCATCATATGTCAAGGGGTTCCAATGTCCGATGCCAGGCAGGCCGCAGCGCATCGGGCTATCTGGCAACGACTTGCTGAGGCACGAAACGACACAAGTTCTCAACGAATCTGCATAGGAAATACGCTTGGCTTGGAGCAACATGCGCCGAAATAAAGTCTTGATGACTTTCTTTACGACCCAGACCCATCATCGAGGCCAGATCGCCTTGGCGTGCGTACCAATCGATATCATGAATAATGACCTCAACCACGGCCGCATCTTTGGTGCGCAGATGCGTGCACTAGTTTACATTACGTTAACGTCGCAATAGCAATAATAATTTAGAGAAATAAGGAGTACAGTGCTTCCTTTCCATGATGTCGTTCCGATTGGTGTTTAAATTGCCGTATGTCGGGGTGGTGGCTAGCCGCTGGACCGAAGCGCGCAGTTCATCCTCGTACGATCTGTTTGCCGGATGACTACGAATAGCCGGTAGAACAGAAAGCCATATGATATGAGCATGGAGCGGCAATTCTCCCCTCGGAGATCAAATCCGACGAGACCATGTGGGAACAAGAGTGCGGGATGGAGTGCGGGATGGAGTGCCGGCGCCACGTCTGGTCCATCTGCCGTATCTATCCTCTTTAGGCTAAAGTCATGCTAAAGGCGCCTTGTGTTTTTTTGGCTATGTACCTACATAAATATGTAATATGTACGGAGTACGGAGTACAGTTCTTTGTTTACTTTTTTCTCTTACACATGATTGTTTGTGACCTGCATTACCACGTCTGGAGGATGGCCTGATTTAAGCGCACCAAAAATCTGTATGTACCCCATTATCCGTTTCTGTGCCCCAACTTCCAAGGCCCCCCCAATCTTTAGACAACGCGCCGCACTTTGGCACATCAAGTTGGAGTCTGGACAGGCGGCCGGACCTTTTGTTTCATTCTTACCTACATGCTGCTTTGGTATCATGATGACGTGAAGAACGGGGCTAGGAAAAGAGGCTGGTCTTTGGGAGAGGGCGTTTCAGTGGCAAGTGCTGCAGTAGTTAGTGCCTTTGTTGAAGTTTGTTGAAGTTTGTAATACGGAGTATATAATAGTTCTCGGTCTCGATCCAGTCGACGTGTTGGCAGACTGCAGTTGCACTTGCATCGAGATTGCTACATAGCTGCTATGTATGTACCTACGTATCTTCTGTTGGCCGCTTCTTTCTTTTTCTGTTGCACTTGTGTTTGAGTCTTGACATTTGTTTCTTTTTCTACGGCTGCGGGAAAGCTTTCTCTTCTTTTTGGGGGGGGTTGGAGAGCTCACATACTCCGTATCCGTACAATGGCTCCTTGGAATTTGAATCGGGTATGAAGCAGGACCTACCAAAAAAAAAAAAAAAAAGGGTTACAACTTACAGGATCCATTCGACTTAGTGCCGCGCCATGTATTATCCATTGCTGTTCTTGTTCTTTGTCCAAGCTTCAAGCTTGGAAGCCGGCATTTGCGGTTCTTCAAAGGCCCACTATGTGACTATCTACGGATAGGATCATAGGAGGCACCTAAGGTAGGAGGAGGTAGCCACATACTCCGTATATACTCAATGCTGTATGTATAGTCTGCTTAGTGCTTGGTGACATACATCTCCAAGTTTCAACTCAACCGCAACAAACAAACAATAAACAACAAAAATGGCAGCCTACATCTTGAATGTAAGATGTCCAGACCCTGTCACCGCCGACCGGTCACCCTGCCAACTGGTGAGTCGTAACTGGAGTCATGGTTTTGACTTTACACTAATAGGTACATAGGTACTCTGTATGTAGAGAGATTTTTCATTGGGAAGCCAACCACTGCAGTCTGCCCTGGGTCCTGGACCGTGACAGCCCGCCGCCCGACGGGTCACAGCCTACAGGGCCCGAAGTTGCAACTTGCAGCCTCTGCAAGGTACAGCAAAGCCCTCCAGCGGCTCAGCCTACCCCCCTTGGATGATATCCCTTGGGTCTTGGGGTCTCAAGACATCTGTCATCTGAGATCTTGCCACGTCGAGATAAACATCATCCAAGGACCAAGCTAGGTACTATAGCGCCATGAGCGCCTGGCGCCTGCCTAGGCTCTAGGCTCTAGGCTCTAGGCTCTAGGCTCTAGGCTCTAGGCTCTAGGCTCTAGGCTCTAGGCTCTAGGCTCTAGGCTCTAGGCTCTAGGCTCTAG
>SRPX01000568.1:0-16058 GCA_018360215.1 Claviceps spartinae
CCAGAGATCAAAACATTCAAGCATATGACCCCTACCTTTGACATCTTGCCCTCAGCCCTCACTCTGTTGTGAACTCCCAAGCCTTGACAATTGTATAGTGCATATGTAGATTGCAATCATTGGTGCAATTGGCAGAATCGGAGCTCTAGTGACAAAGGGAAGGGCGATGCGATGAGCTTGGCGTAACGGAACAATTATTAGTGCGGCCTAAAAGGCTGTTCTTGCCCACCCACAATGACACGATGCTCAATTGCTCGTAGGCCCTGTTCTCGGGGGTTCATTCAACTCTGCCTACGCTGTTTCGCCAGCCAACGAATGATATTTCCTGCGACCGAGAAATCCAATTAACCTATTATTTCGAACACAGTGCCTCATTCAATATCTTGTGTCAAACTGAGCCTCTGTCCAAAGTACGCGCGAAGCTGCGGCTTCCTGCACTCTCAGCACGATGCAATCCTCCCCAGGCATGCTAACTAAGGTACTACTTATGTCACCCGTTGCTCAATTAATGTTCTGACAGTAGGGCAGTTCGAGTCGAAGTCAAGCAGGGCAAAAGGCATTGCCTTTCACCCCAAAAGGTAGACATGGCAACCATCCGTACGAGAATACTCCCAAGCTAATGAGCTATGACAGACCATGGATTCTCGTGGCACTTCATTCGTCAACAATCCAGTTATGGGATTACAGAATGGGCACCCTCATCGACCGCTTCGAAGAACACGATGGGCCTGTCCGAGGTGTCGACTTTCACAAAACTCAGCCCCTCTTTGTGTCGGGCGGCGACGACTACAAAATCAAAGTTTGGTCATATCAAACGCGCCGTTGTTTATTTACTTTGAACGGGCATCTTGACTATGTTCGCACCGTATTTTTCCATCATGAGCTGCCATGGATATTATCCTCATCGGACGATCAGACCATACGTATCTGGAACTGGCAGAACCGCTCTTTGAGTATGTGATGCGTAGTAAAAAAAAACACTTCAACACAGTAAACTCTGCTGACGACGAGCTCTAGTCTGCACAATGACTGGCCACAACCACTATGCCATGTGTGCCCAGTTCCACCCCAAAGAAGATCTCGTTGTGTCTGCGTCCCTCGATCAGTCCGTACGTGTCTGGGATATCTCTGGCCTTCGAAAGAAACACTCTGCTCCGACGTCGATGAGTTTCGAAGATCAGATGGCTCGAGCCAACCAAAATCAAGCCGATATGTTTGGCAACACCGATGCGGTAGTCAAATTTGTCCTAGAAGGGCACGATAGAGGTGTCAATTGGGTGGCATTTCATCCGACTATGCCACTCATCGTGTCTGCCGGTGACGACAGACTTATCAAGCTCTGGCGCATGAGCGAGACCAAAGCTTGGGAGGTCGACACCTGCAGAGGCCATTTTCATAATGCATCGGGCTGTCTATTTCACCCGCATCAAGACTTGATCTTGTCGGCTGGTGAGGACAAAACGATACGAGTTTGGGACCTCAATAAACGCACCGCTGTTCAGTCCTTTAAACGAGAAAACGATCGATTTTGGGTCATAGCTGCGCATCCTGAAATCAACCTCTTCGCTGCAGGTCATGATAACGGAGTTATGGTATTCAAGCTGGAACGTGAACGACCAGCTTCGGCAACGCACCAGAATCATCTTTTTTATATAACAAAGGAAAAGCAAATCAAATCTTACGATTTTCAGCAGAACGTTGAAAGCCCAACTCTCCTGTCCCTCAAGAAATTGGGCAGTCCGTGGGTAACTCCCCGCACGTTGTCGTACAATCCCGCTGAGAGATCGGTTCTCGTTACCACTCCTAGTGACGGAGGGTCCTACGAACTAGTCACTATACCCAAGGATGGCTCCGGAGCTGTTGAACCAACCGAGTCGAAAAGAGGTTCTGGAAACTCCGCTATCTTTGTCGCAAGAAATCGCTTTGCCGTCTTGAACGTTTCCACCCAGACGATAGATATTAAGGATCTCTCCAACAACATCACTCGATCATTTAAGCCACCCGCTGGAACCAGCGACATCTATTTTGGTGGTGCTGGTAATCTGCTCATCATTACGCCAAGTGCGATCCATCTGTACGACATTCAGCAAAAGAAAAGCACTGCTGAATTGGCCGTCAGCGGAGTCAAGTACGTCGTATGGTCTGTTGACGGCCTCTATGCTGCCCTTCTTAGCAAGCACAATGTTACAATCATCTCCAAGGCTCTTGAGCAAGTCAGTACTCTGCATGAGACAATTCGGATCAAAAGCGCGACATGGGATGACGCCGGAGTTCTTCTCTATTCAACTTTGAATCACGTTAAGTATACTTTACTGAACGGCGACAACGGCATAGTGCGAACTCTCGACCAAACTGTTTACTTGGTCCGAGTCAAAGGCCGCAATGTTTATTGTCTGGATCGTGCGGCTAAACCACGTATCCTACAGATTGATCCTACAGAGTATCGCTTCAAGCTTGCCTTGGTCAAGCGGAACTACGAGGAAATGCTGCATATCATTCGTACCTCCAGTCTTGTAGGACAGTCGATCATTTCATACCTCCAGAAGAAAGGGTATCCCGAGATTGCGCTACAATTCGTACAGGATCCAACGACGAGGTTTGATTTGGCGATTGAATGCGGCAACATCGATGTTGCGGTCGAGATGGCGAAGCAACTGGACAAACCAATCTTCTGGGGTCGACTGAGCTCCGAAGCCTTAGCCCATGGCAATCATCAGATTGTTGAGATGTGCTATCAAAAGCTTAAACAGTTCGATAAATTATCGTTTCTGTACCTGGCTACGGGCGATCATTCGAAGCTAGCAAGGATGGCAAAAATTGCCGAGCACCGCGGAGACTTTAGTTCCCGATTCCACAATGCTCTCTACCTGGGGGAGGTTGAAGATCGCATCCAACTATTCAAAGAGATTGATCTCTGTGCGTTATGTGCTCCTTCAAACAAACAAAAAGTGCGATTGCCACTAACATTTCTTCTAGATCCTCTTGCTTACATGACTGCCAAGTCTCATGGACTTGACGATGAATGCCAAGTCATCCTGGAAGCTACTGGCACAACAGAGGCTCAGCTGACTATGCCTACATTAGGCGATCCGTTGACTATTTCTAAGCCAGTTGTCCCAACTTTTAAAGCCAATTGGCCTAGCAAGGCAAGCTCTCAGAGTTTTTTCGAGCAAGCTCTGCTTGGCCAAGTCGAAGGCTTGTCTCTGGAGGACGAATCGGCTGCGGCAATGAATCGGGACGAAGGTGTAGATGGCAAGAGCAACCTAGAACGGCACGGCGATTTGGCCGAAGACGATGATGAAGATGCCGCTGGTTGGGATCTGGGCGATGACGATGTACCGGGAATTGACAGCGGCTTTGTGAATGTGGACATCGCAGAAGCTGGTGGCGCTGGGACCAGTGAGGCGGATCAATGGGCTCGCAACTCGCCTCTAGCAGTTGACCATGTTGCAGGTGGTTCTTTTGAGTCTGCCATGCAGCTTCTGAACAGACAAGTTGGCGTGGTCAATTTCACACCACTGAAATCACGATTCATGGAGGTCTATCGGTCTTGTAGAAGCTTTTTACCTGCTTCTTCTGGTCTTCCTGCCTTGACCAACCATGTTCGTCGAACTGTTGACGAAACCGACCTGCGCCAAGTTCTCCCCATTGTCTGCCGCGATCTCGAGCACCTGGTAACCCATGATCTACAGAAAGGATATGATTCAATGAAGGCGAATAAACTGGAGGATGGAATCAGGATTTTCAAAAGCATTCTGCATGCAATCTTGATTAACGCCGTCTCGAGTGAAGCAGAGGTGACCGAGGCGAGGAAGTTGATCACCTCAGCCAGCGAATACACCATAGCAATGGATATTGAGCTCGCCAGGCGAAGGCTCGGAGCTCCTGATGTCGTTGTACAAGATCCTGCTAAATTGAAGAGGAGCTTGGAACTTTCAGCGTATTTCACGATTCCGAAAATCGAAGTACCTCATCGTCAGTTGGCACTTCTAAGTGCGATGCAACTAGCTGTGAAGAACAAAAATTACAATTCAGCCTTGAGTTTCGCAAATCGAATTATTGCCAACGGGGGCTCTACGAAAATCATGGATAATGTACGTTTCTTCAGGTTTTGTTTCTTCGTCGTCCTCCACTTATTGCCCAAGCTCTACGAACTAACCTATGCTCTCCGACAGGCCAAGAAAATGAAGGCGCAATGTGAACGAAACCCGAATGATTCCATAGATATCGAATTTGATCAATTCGCCGAATTCGATGTTTGTGCTGCTAGCCATACACCCATCTACAGTGGAAGCTCTTACGAAGAGTGCTCTTTTGATGGCTCCAAGTATCACTCCAAATACAAGGGAACTGTCTGTCGAGTATGCGAAGTGTGTGAAATTGGTAAGCATGGCAGCGGCTTGAAGTTATTCGCTTGAAAATGACTCGATACCTTGTGCGGCGAATTTCACATTGGAAAATGTAGATTGGGAAGGGGAGATGTCGATTGATGCCAGCGCTGCTGGTTAGCAGTGTAATTGGCCGTCGGCGACTAGTACTTTACATGCAGATAGAAAGTGGTAAAGAAATTTAATCTAAGAGCAGTGGCGCGAAGGGCAAATACAGTTACTCAATAAGTTAGTCGAGGCTTGCTCTGAGCATCTTTTGCTCCTACTTCGTAGCCATTGTATTGTCTGATTACACCGCCGAGAGCGGTTTAGAGGTTCGGGAAACATGTCCAGTGTCTATGTGTACTCTCACTGCCGCACGCAATTCCCAACGCCCCTATGTATATTTAACGATCCCACGTGTATCTAAACGATAGTCTCCAACTCACGAGCATATCCCAACGTGTTTTGTATGATGAGTTGGCTATGGTCCTTGCTCTGATGGTGACCCTCGCCCTCATCAGCTGTGTCGGGGAAGCATATGTGCCCATCGCGCACGCCCCAGCCTCTGTGCTTGGCAAACTGAACAACATCGCCTTCGGATTCGAGGAAGAGAAGACTCTTGGCTGAGCCGATTGGCAGGCTGGAATACGCACGCTCGCTACTGCTGGCGATTTCGGAGCGGATCTGGTTCTTCAGGATCTATTAAAGAGGCAGGTCAGCGATGGAGGAATGATCAACTTGGGCGGTTGCTTTCCTACACAAGAAAATCTCCGTGCTGAAATGTAATGTGGTGTAGTGGAATTTGAACCAGGCTCCTCTTCATCTCACCTCAGAAAAAACACCGTACTCGTCGCACGGCACTTCGCTGCTCTTCATGGCCCTCCAAACACGGTCGTAGCTCCCTTCCATGAGCCACCTCTCCAATCGAATAGGATAGCCCAGATATCGATCGCCCTCGACATCACCGGCGTTGCCACACCCATCCCTGTTCGCCAAGCTCTCTAGTTCGGTGTGGAATTCGGCATAACGGCCCTGCGTGAGGAGAAGGAGAAGGCCCAGGCCGGTAACTTTGTTTCGCTCTTGCACGTTTGGTAGCAGAATCGAGGATGGCAGTTCGTAAAACGGCTGAAGTTGCTGCACGTAGCGAGTAAAGCCATCAGGATTGCGCGCTCGGATGGCGAAAAGCGCTCCCTGCTCGTACGTCTCGCGCGCGAAAGCAAGAAGCTGTGGCGAAGAGGTCGAGCTGGGAGTGAGGGCGTTCAGCTTGAGGAGGGCGAGCTTTGCCTTGGATAGCAGGGCGTTGGCTTCAGGGTAGCGCATGGAGGGGGAGTGCTTGAGCTGTGCGAGAATTTGGGACACATCGTGTTGGCTCATGGTGACGAGTTCTCTGTCCGGCCGCCACGGAAAAGGCAGGGGATCAAAAGGGATATTCGAGATAAGAATTATCGGATTCAGCTAGTAATGCCAATCGTCTGTTGCACGGATAACGTTTCGTATGCTTTGTGGTTTCGAGTATTTTCGTCAGGTACGGTTGATTTGCTCAGTGTGGAATGCTGTGAACTTGTGACGATGAGTTCGTACTTCGTAACTTCGTATGTATGTAGTATGTACATACTCGTAACATATTGATACGTACATAGGTACATGCCTAGGTACCTATGGAGTACGTAGTGTGGGTATGTACAAATTACAATGCACATGTAAGTCATTATTAGGTAATCAGTCTTGTCAAGTACCTAATTATGTAGTGTAATGTACATATGTGATTGTGTGGGCGTTGGGCGCCTTGCCCTACCTAAGGTACCTAGGTATGTATGTATCCTGATACCTGATTCCTATTACCTACCATTTGGCCAAAAGCAGAACCGCGCAACGCATGCGGGAAAGAAGTGCGACAGCCACGCCCGCGGCAGCCACGCCAACAAGCCGCTGTTGCTTTTAGCCGTTGGCAATACATGATTGTTTTGCCAAACTGACCACCGAGACGGCCTCCAAAGCTTGGAGTCTTGGACAAGGCAGAGAGCGACAAATGCTGGCATATTTCTTTTGTTGTCTAGGTATATCACGTTACACGTAGGCTGGGTTTTGGTGGTGTTGGTGGCATGCCAATCGCCGCTCGCGAGCTGTGTAGACCGGGGACAACTTCCAAGCGCAGTTGCCTGCCCCTCCATACCTTGTTAGCGTACCCCACCAGTCCGTCATCCGTCCACGGTCCAACTTCCAAGTCAGCAACAAGAAGCTGTCTAGTGTCAACAGTGAACATGCTTGACAGGAACCATCTGGTAAGCAAATCAAATTTAAGCCTCTTGAGTCCTTGACGTGTGTGACTGATCCCGTTATTTAGGGCGGAGTATAATGTACTAGATACCTAGGTACCTACCTGGTATCTTTGTCTCCCAGACGTCTCCGCCCTGCTGCGTCTTTGCCCCGCCCTTGTGGTCGCGACTCGCGCTGTCAGGGCCGCCAACGTACATAGGTACCTAAAGGTAGGGTTTCAACTTATATCCCATCGAGTTGGTGGTCAGGTCTACGAATACGGCATATTGCCTTCTTTAAGTCATCTTGCCGCCTCACTTGGCGAGCGCCTAGCGGACGCTCTTGAGTTATCACGTTCGATCGTTGGTTTTTTGTTTGCTGTTCATTGCCTTTACACATTCAGTACGCTTTCCTGGACTTGGGCCTGGTTGTTCGAGCCGTCAAGACGACACAATTCCGCCGTTGGACCAAGACAACCTCTTGGTTGTCTCCCTCAGCAAAGAGATGGCGTATCAGTCGGGTGCAACTTTCATCCCCGGGGGGGCCGACGACTTCTACATGCCAGAGGTCGTTGCCCCCTGCCCGCAAAGGTGTGTTGTACTTGTTGGCCTTTGTGTTGATTGGGAACACAGACGACGGGAAGACGGCCACAAACCACTTGGGAAGATGTAAAGCAACTACTGGTCAGGTAGTGCTCGATGCTAACAGTTCCTATGTTGTGCCAAAATCCAGAATCACCCCTCAAGTCCCTCAGAACATGCAAGATGATTTGCAACGTCTGGAGCTAGAGGCGAGACACGGCGACCGACAAGGCTCTGGTCCGGCGTCGTCGTATCATGTCCGACAATCCTCGAGCATCTCCAGCCCCCGGCGAGGCACCTACACCTGCAATGACTCGACGACTCCGCCCGCCGTTGATATTACATTATTCAAAGATTCAGACAATCGAGCGCTGAACTCGGACGACGTGGGGCGAGATGCGCCATTCTTTTCCCCCTTTCCAAGAGTTGCCGGTGACAACATACCCCCCGCTGACGATGCCAAAGAAGAGATTCTGTGGAACGCCCGCAAGCATGTTCTACATTCGCAGAATGTCGACATGCAGATCAGCTGGGCTCGTGATGTGCTCATTTGGGCCGAAATCGCCATGGACGCTTCGGCACGGGAACATGCTGAGAAAGTCCGACCATCCACACCTCGCGTCGAACACGAGCTTCGGGTGGATGCGCTCAACATCATCGATCACCTGGCAGAGCAGGACCATCCAGATGCTTTGTATATACGCTCCAAGTGGCTGGAGTTTGGCAAGTTTGGACATCGCCTTGACAAACGGGACGCATTTCTTGGATACAAGCGGGCATCAGAATTGGGCAACACGAGATCTGAATACCGTATGGGCATGCTTTTTGAGCAGTCGAACGACATTTCCAAAGCCAAGGAACACTACTACAAAGGCATGAGTTTAAATGATTCTGCAGCCTCGTATCGCATGGGGATGATGAGCTTGCTCGGCCAACATGGCGAGCCAAAGGACTATACTAGTGGATTGGAGCGCATTAAGTCTGCGGCAGACAGCTCCGATGAGGATGCGCCTCAAGGCGCCTACGTATATGGTATGCTGGTCGGCCGTGATCTGCCAGATATTACCATACCAGACGGCCTTTTAGCTCACAATCTGGACACGGCGAAGATGTACGTGGAGAAAGCGGCGTATCTGGGCTTCGCCAAGGCTCAGCTTAAAATGGGTCAGGCCCACGAGCTTTGCCAGCTTGGATGCGAATTCAATCCATCGTACTCACTCCATTATTATGGCCTGGCTGCCAAGCAAGGTCTTCCAGAAGCTGCTCTCGGCGTTAGTCGATGGTTTCTGTTTGGATACGAGGGCCTTTTTAAGAAGAACGAGGAGCTTGCCTTCAAGTACGCCCAAGAAGCTGCTGTTGCTAAGCTTCCCACTGGTGAATTCGCCATGGGGTATTACTATGAGATTGGCATTCACGTCAATCAGAACATAACGGAAGCACACAAGTGGTATCAACGGGCGGCCGGTCATGGCAATAAAGATGCGCTGGGTCGATTAGAGTCTTTGAGCCAACATCAAAGTCTTTCCAAGCAGGATCATGAAACGACGACCCTGACCAGAATCAAGTCACAATACGGCTCCCAGCGGGGCATGCGGCCCGAACGTTTCAAGCAGGCCCAGCCAAAATTGTCCACACTCGACGAGGGCCCATCATTACGTGGAAATTCCATCAGTGATACCAAGTCTTCACCCTTGGGTCCGCAGCCGTTCAGCAGAGGCTCAACAGCAGCAGGCTCTCCTCGGGTATCTCCACAACCCTCTCCGGGTATCAAACCGGTAGCCGGTATCGAAAGGCCATCCGCTTATAGTATTCGCCTCGACGGGACAGATCCACAAGCACTTGCACGGTCACATTCGGTGGCACCGTACCCAGACGAGGATCCTCGACCGGCACCTTTGTCCCTCAATTGTTCTCGATCAGCTGCGCCGTACCCAGATCATGATGGTCATCCGTCGGCGGAGATGGGATCTTTCAATGCAGGATTGAAGCCATGGCAGAAGACGCCGCATGCGGACCGGCCAGTACCATCAAGCTCGTTTGGCATCCAAGCACAATCGCCGAGCGGGGTGCATCATTTGCCACAGTCGCATTCAACGGGAAGTCTACAGCCTCCGGCACAAGCAGGCAAATATTCAAGAGGCCGCGTCGCTTCTACTGGGAGGGATTCTCAAATACCTGCCGGCCCAGGATACAACTACGGTTACTCAAGCCCGGGCTTTCCCACAAGTAGCCATAGAAGACCTTGCATGAGCTCCCAACAAAGCCACCCTGGTGCTAACATGGCGGCTTCGGCCAAACCACCAAAGCAACATGCCCAGAATCACGAAAGATTTCCAAGAGTGCCCGTCGCGGCCGAGCGTCCCGAACGGCTCAGCTCCTTGTCAACGCCGCAAACTAATACATCTCACCAACCCCGGCCGACCGCCGCCGCGGGAGCCGCCAGAATTGGAAGCGTCCCGGCCGGAACACCTGTCCAGCAGCGGCCCTCCGAGTCGACAAAACCACCTGCAGCAGCGCCCGCAAAACCCAGCAAGGGGCCTGCTACCTTTGAAGACATGGGTATCCCACGTGGCAAACAAGAAGGCGACTGTGTACATAATACCCCCCCTCCCGCTGCTCGACATTCTCGCGCGCTCATTCATGTCATCATTGCCTGCTACAAGAGTTGCATAGCTAATACCTCTCTGCTTAGGTCGTCATGTAAATGGCTGCGCGAAGAAAGGTTTTCAGTTAAATCAGCCCCCCTTGCGGTGTGGTGTGCCTGTTGCGTCCAGCGGCCCCGTTGGTATAGGCTGTATACTACGTATTTGTCTGGGAGACAAAGGGCCGGTAAAGCGCCTGATGCGAGGCCCAGAGTTAGAGTGTGCGAACAGGGTGGTATGATTGCGGTACCTATTCTTCATCGCATCTGACGTTCACAAACACGGGGGATCTTGATTGGTACTGTATGACCCAAGAGTCAAGACCGTATCATGCAGGATTAGGAAGCTTTTGGCCACAGCCAACTGATCGCCCAGCACAAAATCTATAGCGTTTACGCAGCAGTTTTGTATTTGTTGCATTTATGCTCTTTTTTGTACTGTATTTTCTGGCATTTGTATCATACTTCATAGAGCCGGCTGCAGTCTGCGGACTGCCCAGGCGATTATATCTTCCAGCCTTGCCTACCTTACAGACTTGCTTTAAACATCATCATCTGTTTCTACACGCAAAGAGGTGGCGTGGCTACCCAAGAGTCTCAGAGAGGTATATAGCAATCACGCATCCATCCTATGCATGAGTCACGCGCACTGGGCAATGAAAAGAGATGCAGCAGGGACAGCAAAGAATGGGAGACACACCACGGAGATGTCATGATTGCGCGGTCATTGTGGTGTCATTTATTACTCGACAGTTTTGCTCGTTTGCACGCTTTCAACGGCATGATATCTATCCGCAGGTCCCTCGACCGCGGCGATTCGATCTCTTCCTGACCGTGCCTCGATCTGCTTCTCTCTCAGCTCCTTGGTGATCTGATCAACATCCACATCGAGATAGTGACTCAGAAACTGGCCAATCTCGGTGTTCTCGACATTGCCGCGGATTCTTTCCGTCCCAGGCCCCCCGGAGCTGTAAATGTTGACATCGACGGCAGTGTGGCCATGAGTGCTCCATCCGATATGTGCGCGGAGAGAGATCATGGCCGCAAAAGTACTGATGGAGGCGTCGGCGTGCTCGGCCAGGAGAGTCAGCTCCTCGTCTGTGGCGTCAGATATGCCAAGGCCAGGTATGACGAGCTCCGTGTTGATCCACCGCTTTAGATCTTCCTTGTTGATGGATGAGGACGCTTTGGCAGAAGGAGGAGACGAAACGTGCTTCTGCAGCCTTGTAGCCAATTTCTCGCACGATTGGGATACATTCGCCAGGGCTTGCGGGAACCAGTCGTAAACCGGCCATTGGCCTGATTCTTGGAGGGCGGTTGCAAGTCCTCCTGTCTCGTGATCACTCGTCGCCACAAGGACGGTTTCGGTAGCGCTGCTGTCGATAAAGTCTAAAACTGCCGCGAACGCCTTATCGTACTCCAGGACCTCTCGAACTTGTGCGGCCGGATCGTTGATGTGGCCGGCGTGATCTATGCGACTCCCTTCAATCATGAGAAAGAACCCCCTATCGCTCTTAGCTGTCGACTTTTCGAGCGCCTTCAGCGCCGTCTTGGCCATCTCACTTAGACTGGGATACATGTCGTCCATGTTCCGTCTGTCGAGTTCAAAAGGGACATCAGTGGTGGCGAACAGGCCCAGCAGGGGCAGCTGCACCTTGTCACCCCCGTCAAGGTCATCAAACGAGGCGCGCGAGTCGGCATACCCCCACCCGTACTTTGCTTTGGCCAGCTTCACCACATCGACGTTATCCAAACGGCAGCTATCCTCGGTGCTGTTGGGCAAGAAGTGGCATCGCCCACCACCCAGCATAAGATCAACGGATCGTCCTAGCGGTCCTTGGCCGATTTCTTGCAGAGCAATCTCGTCCTGCATCTGCCGCAGCAGCACATGACTAGCGAAGCAGGCAGGCGTGGCGTCTGTGATATCCGTCGTCACTACCAAGCCCGTTGTGTATCCAGCCCTCTTGGCGGCCTCGAGTACCGAACCACACGGCTGGTGGTCCGGCAACACGGAAATGGCCCCATTGTAGCTCTTCTTGCCACAAGAAAACGCAGTGGCGCCCGCGGCGCTATCAGTCACCAAGCTGTTGCTCGACCGTGTACGGCTGGAGCCCCAGAAGTGCTTGTCCAGGGTGAGGACATCGCCCTCCGGAAGCCCATGGACATGCTGGCGATAGCTGCGCGTCAGCGACAAAGACGCAGGGCCCATGCCATCGGACACCATGAAAACGAGATTGCGCTTGCCGGCACGGGAGACATTTCGGGACGTCTGCTGGTTATGTTGCGTCCAGACCGCCAGAACGATAACAGCGGCAGTAGCAACCAGGGCCCAGATAAAGATGGAAATCTCCCGCGCCTTGGGCCACTTGGATGGTTGGGCTTTTGGGCTGGAGCTGCCCGCGTTGGCTTCGCCGTCTCTGTCTGGGCAGTCAGCCTCTAAAAGAGGACTATGTTCGGACGCCTGTTGAGCAAAATCGAAGAAATGGTGAGAAGAACAGATCAGCCAGAGCAGTTGCGGCGATGAGTAGCGGGGACCCGGGGTACATTCTGCAGCTTGCACTGACCATGGTAGTTCAAATTGGGCTGCGTCGTAGGCGCAATCATCAACCCGGGCGGGGGATGGAAACCCCGATGCGTAAAATCGGCTTGTGGCGAGCACTGACACCTCACTGCTGAGGATGCAGCACAGGAAAGCTCTATGTAGTTGTCTGATGTTTAGTGTTTATTACAAACGAATGGTGAACCCAGACGTACGACTAATAAGGAGCCTGGAGGTACCTAAGGTATATACCTAATGTATCATTGTATGGAAGGCTGAAGCTAACCTCGGTAGGTATGTACCTCCTAATTCACAACTTCTATCGCCAGGGTCTGCTCCACCTGCAGTCCTGCACAACTTCGCAGCGGTCGACAAGGCCAACCCCTCTCCGTCGGCGGTCAGGTATCCTTGGATCGAATGGGTAAATCCCTCAATGGGTAACGGCGTACTCGTGAGTCGTGGGTGAAATCTATGTATGTACCTAAAGAGGACAAGATGTAGTGGGTGTCCTTTTCAGGTTTCACCCACGAGTAACGCACGCGAAACATGTGAACATATGACTAGTCATACGGAGTATATATACACGTACGAAATTACAATCACATGTATGGCCGACGCTCTGATTGACAATCTAAACATTCATAGTATCGTCTGCATTATTCAAGGCGACCGACGTGCTCATACGCTATTATAATTCATATCAACGCTAATAAGCATGCGTCGCTACTGGCAGATATCACTAAACCCATGCGTCTGTTCCAGGGGCAGCGCTACACGGTAGATACACATCCAACGCCATGACCTGCTCCCTGGTAAAAGCATCTCGCCGTTCTCATACGATGAAGCTGGTTCCGTAACCCAAATGCCACCCTCCATATTGTGAGCCGTTGCCCTTTCGTGTACTCATGATTCATTTACGTATCCAGATACGGGTTCACGCGGACACCTCTCCATGTTGTAACGAACGAAGAGTCTATCTAGAAAGTGTGAATGTCGTATACCGTTTGGTCTTGCTCGCGCAAAGCAGTCAATTGCCTCTTGAACTCCCATGTCACAGCGCTCAATGAGGTAACAAACAATGAAGTAGCCGGTTCGGTTGAACCCATAATGGCAGTGTACACCAATGACCTGCTTTTCAGCGATCGTCCACCCCTCAGTCCTGGCTTGCTCATCCTGGGGTTTTCGCACTTGATCTACAAGCCTGATGAATGACTGCACCTCATGGGGCTCTGGTGGAATTTTCGAAACGGTAGGAAACTTATGATAGTGTGTACCGCCTCGTTCGAGTCCTCGCGGGTCATAGACTGGCTGGTCTTTGGAGATATCAATGACATGGCTGATGACAGAACCCCACTTCTCGACAAAGCGTGATGGGCTGTGGGTGTCATCTGCCTCACGCAGTGTCTTCATGGCTCGGAAAATGGGGGTGTCGCCTGGTCCTATGCCTTCGGAAACTGGTTGAACTGACTTCCATTTGTTCAAGTTTTTGATGTCCCATTTTCCCTCGCGGGACAAATACTGCAACTGCCAAGCTAGGGAGAGTCTCTGAGTCACGTGGCTTGCGAGGAAGTCTGATATCAGCCCTGCCAGTACTCTGGCGTATCGTGGCATGTATAGAAGTGTGTGATTCGCCGGAGAAGGCATGATGAATGACTGGACAACCTGGTGCGGGTGCGCGGGTTGCGGAGGTAACGTTGTCGGCATCTCGAGGGGCGTCGAAGGATCGCCGTCGGTATCTGGCATCGCCTTCGAAAACGTATCTTCAGTATTTCTTGTATCTAGCGAGCCGTCAATGTTGCTACTAGACTGAGTTGCATCTGGTATCGATGCATGCGTCATCCCGTTAGTTGCCTTTATCTGATGTAAGGCAATCGCGTCATCTCCTTCCTCAAAGCTCGAAGGCTGTTGGCCCGCTTTTGACTTGACTCCCTCCAAGGCATCTTTGATTTTCTGAACTTCCGTTGGAGGTGTCAGATGATCGTCTTCTCCGGCTATCAGGAGTATAGGAGCTTTGATGCTGGCCCACGCATCAAGCCCGACTAATCCCCCCTTGGGCTTGCCTTGTATATACATGGGAAGTGCCCCATAGGCCATTCGTCTCCAGACTGGAGTTCTGCTCTGCTGGTTAAAGCGATACTGCATAGTCCGTAACTCTCGGTCTGCCTCTTTGCCGACGAATCGTGACACACTCGGACTATCGAGACCTCCCAAGCCGTCCCAAGCACGCCAGAGGCCAAACATCCAACCTGGTATCCACAGCAGCCGGCGAAGAAGGACCGACTTTTGTTCATCGGGTGGTCCGGCAGTCGGGCAAATAGCGACGATTGCCACAATGTGTTTTGCGATGCTCGTCTCATTATCCTCGGTGTGCCTCGCCAGCTGCGCAGCCAGTGCAGTTCCCATGCTATGGCCAATCAGCACAATCCCTTGATTGAGTTCAGCATCTCGATATTCTTCGATGATGGTTTCAAACAAATTTGCCAGTGCGTCTGTTGTGTAAGCGTCCCAAGAGGTGTTGGTGTATAGTGAACGACCACATCCGGGAAAGTCGATTGACAGGCACGGAGCAAGGTCGACAAGGCTGTTCAACAATGGATAGAACTGAGCAACGGAACCCCCCAGCCCCGGTATGCAGACCAAGAGCGGCAGCGGCGCTGGTGCCTTTGGAAGCTCTGCTGCTTTATTGTGAGGTCGGAAGAATACCCGCACATCTGTGTACTCAAACCCGCTTGCTTTGTATGATCTGAGCTGTGAATGGTCTCTCAGGAGAGACGGATCTGTCGAAAAGGGATCCGTGTCGAGGTTTCGGTTACCTGGGTCGGAAGAATCGCAATATTCTGCCATTGAAACAGATATCGGGTGCTGTTAATGCGGAAGAGGCTCTGCCGCACGGTTTGCGAGCTGACTTGGAACCGAGTAGACGAGGTGGGTAGCGAAAGAAGGGGGCCAAACCTTTCCACGTGGACGATGCTTGTGCCTCTTCTTCAATGTCAATTTCTCACCATCACGTTGAGAGTTGAGGACTGGCTTTTATCTGTCGCACCGATGGCAGGGGCTGAATATGCTGGAGAGGCATTTACGCAGGAAAGGACATCTGGATACTTGATCGGCCGCTGCCTGCTATCTCTTGGCTAGGTCGGCCTCTCGCTTGGATCTCGGAAACGGGTGGCCGTCTTGGTGGTACTTGTGTCAGCTCGTCGACGGTGACGCGACCATGGCAAAAAGGTCGAGTAATAGTTAATGGCGAACTGCTCAACTGGACCGGCAAGATAGAGTACCAAGACGGGGTACGATGATAGGGCATGGGCTGATTGTACGCGCGCTGTTGGTGATGCCGTTCTGTGTTAATCGTGGTTGCTGGTCGGTCCAACGGATCCAGGTTTAAAGTCGATACCTCGGAGTACGGTAACCTACGGAGTACATACTGTACCGGAGTACCTACTGGGCCGCTACTGCCCAGTGCCCAGTGCCAACAATAGGTAGTCCCTGAAGCGGAATTCTATCCGTGGGCCCGCCGCCCAAGTTAATGCCATGCGGAGGCCTACCCTATGGCTTCGGACCCTTTCCAACCTACGTCAGATTCAACTCTCTCCTTTACACAATTTTCTCGGCAACGGTGCACGGACCACGTCCGCCCACTTCTGTTATGATTTGGCTGTATAACCTGCTGT
>SRPX01000569.1:0-16049 GCA_018360215.1 Claviceps spartinae
CACCAGAAATCAGAACTCTCTTTGAGTCTTCAAAGATCAAAGTTGCTGCCACCCTGGAGCAACACCAGCTGCTAGTCGCCAACGGGCCACGACGTTCGGATATTGATAAGAAGAACATACATGCACATTATAAAGCATGATACATATTACAGACCTGGTACACATCATATACATGGCAGTTGTCCAATAACTAAGTTGCCAAGGCGCTTCCTGCCTCACGTTGATGTCATTCATGTATCATTCGCAACAAAGTGAGAAGTCAAGACTCAAGAGTCAAGACAAGTATGCATAGTGAGTATGCATAGTGCTGCTGCATACTGCAGACATACACTCATTCGGATTCCAATGAGTCAATGACACAGAAATTCAGAAGTCACTATGTAGTAATATACTGAGTTGTAAATGTAATGTGTAAGCAACGCGCGCGCACGAAGGACAAGGGCAACAGAAGCATTGAATTGAGAGAAGCATATTTCTATAGAACTATTTGGTATTTGCACGTACACCCTAGTAATAAGTTATTAAGTATACATCGTTAGATTAATAGATACTGTCAAGAGAAAGTGCGAGACCGCGAAGCCCTTCCTCTGGGCCGTCCTCAAGGTATAAGTTATAACTGCAAAATATCTGAGTCATTGATCATTGAGGGCAGGCGTAGGCAAAGAATTTCTTCATTGTTCAGTTTGACTGCCTAAAAAGTTTTTCCCCTCCGGGGGGGGTGGGGGCCGCCTGCCGCGGGCTTCCGCTTTGGGTGGACCCACCCGACCGAATTTCGCATCGGAATTGGGAACGAAATTCGGAATTCGCTATTTTCGTTCCCATCCAAGTCCAGGAAGGTGTGAAATCCACATCCCTAGTTGCATACCTACCTCCTCCTATGTACGTAATTGAACACACGGACACGCCGACACGGACCAGTGTCAGCAATTCTTTTGACGATCCAGCCTACCAGTCTATCATCATTCAAACAGAAATCGCCCGAGCGACGTTTGAGCGACAGCCAGAACCTCGAGCCCATCATACGTCCATTCGAAGACAGGCAGAAGCGCCATGAAAACATGTCTATTGTCTGTTGCTTCACAAGGTGATAGTCCAGGCTTTTACTGCCCATCCTAGATCATCGCACCGTAGGTGCCAATCGCGCAATCAAGAACCTGTACATTGTGCATGCTTTCAATTCCACTGTATGAGCTGTATTTCATGCAATACATGACCAATATTCTGCAGCCAGCGTCCCCAGAAAGAACAATGGGAGGTAAGATGACGGCGCTGAACTCGGAAGAGCTCCCCGAGCAGTGGGGGCTCCGTGATCCGTGTGCGCTCTTCCTAAGGCTTCACCTTGACTCTTGAGCGCACCTCGCGAGCAACAGGAGGCTTCGTGGGCTGCGTCTGGCTGAGGAACAAAGGCGTTTCGAAACACATACAGATGGTGGCCGTCTTTCCCTGACAATACTAGTGTTGATATTGATGGCGTGAGAAGTATCTTATTCCCGAGTTCTCAACTCTCTATCGCCCAGTCTCCTGCCCATCTGGCTTCTTATAAAGGAGCGCTTGGCCTGATTATCGGACTTGAATCGATGATTAGAAATTTAATTTCCAACGTCTTAAACTCACAATCCGTCGGTAAGATCTTTCGCGAATAGCCATGGAAATTATCAAGGCTCTTCTATTTCTTGGTGTTGTGTCTAGCAATGTAAGTCTTATCTCCATCTTGTCGAAAAGTACTGGTGTTACACGAAAGAGCGGGCGTACTGTACAGACCCCTATATACCCTGCGATAACCGTCGCCTGTTTTGTTCTCGAAACTTGGAAGAATCAGAGAAGACGCACATAAGAATAAAAAGAGGCGAGGATGTAAAGAAGGAAAGGAAATGAGTCGGGAAAAGGGTGGACAGACGATAAAAAGTACTGGAAGTGGCACGCCGCACGCAAGCTGACAACTGTGAACAAGGTCTTCGCCATCGAAGCCCCCATTCCCGGATACGACGTCGAAACGCTGGACCGGAACGTCCACCTTGACTCTCGCGACGGTGGCGACTCTCCCATCACTTTTAGCGGCACAATCGAAGAAGGGACCCCCAAAGCCAAGAATCTAAACTTCCGGTGGGCTCGTGACTTGGAGATGAGAAAGCCCCTCCCCGATAATGAACCGCCGCAACCGCGCTGTACGGCGACCCGAGAATGGCCATGCAAAGTCGATTGCGTCAATTATCGGCTTGGGCCTTGGTATGATGCGGACTTACTGTTTGTTCGGGAGGGATTTGACTATCTAATGAAGCATTCTGGCAAGCCGAAGCTTGGTCCCGGGCCCGACAATTGCGAAAGAGTGAGTTGTTCGTACCACGCCTCCATCTGGTGGTGCAATAAGGTAAGCGTTTCTCTTCCCTTCTTGTTCTCCCGTCAAGCGTTAGTTGGCTTGTGTCCCACCGTCCCATTTATTATTGTCATACTCTGTACCTTATTTTTTCTCTCCATCGTCTTTTTGATGGGAGACAGGCTGTCAGG
This sequence comes from Claviceps spartinae, assembly GCA_018360215.1. Classification (NCBI taxonomy): domain Eukaryota; kingdom Fungi; phylum Ascomycota; class Sordariomycetes; order Hypocreales; family Clavicipitaceae; genus Claviceps; species Claviceps spartinae. The sequence goes on from SRPX01000569.1 coordinate 2,506, forward strand.
GTTGAGGAATCGCGTTTCTCCAATCCCGCCCCTGGAGTGGCATACAGACCCTCTGAAGGACATTCTTGCATGTTTCTGATGCTAAATTCCTCTGTTCTTTTCTCCTTTGGCTCTGTCCTACATATAGAGCTCCGAACCCAAGGAATTACCAAGCTTTAAGGAAATTGTCAGGATCGCACGCACCATTCTCGATGACTGTATTAGGTACGACGGACAACCCTCTGATTGGGTGGGCGGCCAGGCTTTTCTAGAAGATTGGAGCGTCATCATTCGGGATGATAAGTGTTGAGGCTTGACATTTTGAACTATAGTCGCGAGCAAGAATCCGACAGTTACAGTACAGCACTGGGTAGATTCGGCAGCTCGCTAGACAATTTGAACGTTCACCCCACCCCGTCTTTATGGATAGCTTGGACTGAACTGAATTGTGATGAACTGGCGCAGGCCAAGGCCCAAAGAGTCCAAAAAGCGTCGATGAGCGTCGTTCTTATTTTTGAAGCAGACAAAGGCAAAAATTCTCGCCGCCCTTCCTAGGCGTAAATACAGACCAAAGACTAGTATCATCTTTCCGCGTAGACTTGGAGAGCTTTTGTCTTCTCCCAAAATCGGCCCCCAGCACGGTGCCTTGTCTCTATTCACAATCCACAGACATGCATGACTGCAGACTGCCACTTATTAGACTCGGGACTGTTTTCACATGCAAGGCTTTTCGTATCGTGCAAAACGGTAACCTCGTCCTCATGACGTGGCCCGTGTCAAAGGCCCACAGAGATGCTAGCTTCCGGGAAGAGATTCTTGCGCTGAGAGTCCCGCTGATGACTCTTCAACATTGAATCGCCACCCAGGATGTGACCGAAAAATTCGTTTGTGACAGAGTCCAAATACGGGCGTGGAACTGATAATGTCAATTTCGAACGTCAATTGTCAACGGAAAATCGACATGACTCTCTGTAGATCGAGTCATCTCTGTCTCATGTCACACGTGTGACACTGGTCGACGGCCATGTTCGAATCCCGACGCGACCGATGTCTCAGGCACGCCAGAATCTATCTGTCAGGTTCACGATGTCATCTTCATACGTCAGTCACATAGGACGCAAGTTACCAATGCATCAAAGAGAGGAGGATATTTCCGCATATAATCAGAATCGACAACACCTTTAAAACATATTCTCTACATGGCAGTCATAAAAAGTTACAACGCTCACAGCACACGATACGATATTGAGCATCGAACATCGGATTTGGCCTTCTTTCGTCTCAGAAATGGCTTCTTTCGAAGTTCAATGAGGTCCGCGAGGAATAACACGTCAGTGCGTTTGCAGGACTTGCGTCTTCATGGCAGAAATGGAGAAGGCATTCAAAGATACCCCAAAAAGGCTCTTGCCAGACATGCAGCAACAGCTACCTATGTCTCAGGCACATTGACCACTGCATTCGGGCTCGAATTGTTCAACATTGGCAGGACCGGCCCGAGATAGGCACTGATAGCGCTGTTGATCATGCGTCATCAAAAGCCTCCGGCCAACAGACGTCAATGTGCACAAGGCATATCTATTGCTGCGTGTCTGCAAAGAACTTACCGAGGGCGCTTTTGACTCCTGAGTGCTTTCTCCATATCTGTCATGACATCGCGGGGGCTACAAATGTGTTATTCTTCACGGACCTCACTGAACTTCGAAAGAAGCCATTCGCAGGTTTCGTGTGTTTGAGACGAAAGAAGGCCGAATCCATATTCAATATTGTATCGTGCGCGGTGAGAGTTGTCATTCCTGCTAGGTAGAGATCGAAACGATTCGTTTGGAAGGTGTTGTCGATCCCGATGACATGCGGAAAAGCCTTCCTTTATTCGATGCACTGGCGCGTGGTCCGAAACACATCTTGCAATCGATTTTCGCGGTAGTATCTGATGCAAAGCGAATGGCCTTCTTCCTTCGAGGGTTTCACGAAGTGTTGTGTGGCGGAGTATATTCCAAAAGTTTCTAGAGGCAGTCGCATGCGTACGTCGCTAATACCTCTCGGAGGAATGGCAATCTTGAGGTACTGGCACTGGATGAGTTCGACGACCTCAAGTACCGGAAGGCTGTGTATCGCACAAATCGATGTAGGCGGATCCGTCGGCTCTGCTGTGCGCACAGCGGCGGCGAAGACCAAGATGAGCCGCAAGGTCTGTTGAGGCACCGTGACTGTGATGGCTTTGTCCGGCTATAACAGAGTCCACCCAAGTGTCGCCATTTACTTTTTGGCAGCTCGCACAAAGGATAAACGGGTAATCAAGATGTCTCGTCGTTGGCTGACTGATTTCTGTAGATGAAGAGAGTCTTCGGCTGCCACGGTCGCAATCGATCCGATAATAGGTTGGCTGCATCTGCCCGTTGATCTCGCGACGATTACTGGAACACGCTTCATGAAAGTAGCACCTTCAATGGCAACTCATCTGAGAAGAAGGCAAGAAGGCAAGAAGCTCGTCAATTGTTCCGGACCAAGGCGAAGGAGGGAGGTATGGAATTGGCTCGCCCATGAAGTGTTCGGCCATCGCTGCGCCGTGCAGAACTACCGCATTGTTGTACAGTTAGGTATAGGGTTTACGAACGACACGACGGCAAAAGAATGAGGCCGTGGAGCTTATATCAATCGTGTTGTCGATGCGTTGATGGCTTGCGTTGTTGACGTGAACTGGTGAAAGGAGGAAGTTTGTGACTCAGAGGCTACAGCACAGGCTACCTGGCTCATACAGCTGTTATGGGGACAATGTACATATGTACCTAGTACATCACGTGATGCCTGTCTCCTCAAATCTCAATTTCTTGCATCTATGATCTCACCCTTTGCATCTCAGAAATGGCATTATCTCAAGTTCTCAACACGTTGTTTGTTGGATGCAGGCGAAATTGGCAGTAGGGGTGTGGCCTAATAACACCGGCCTTTGGGGCGTTGACGTAGGTATGTATCAAAAGTGCGTCATGCTCCCACTTCAACTCCAGCGCTGGCCCGCGGCGACCTCATCCGCTACCACGTGTGACGAAGTGTCACAAAGTCAGTCAGTCGTCTATATGTGCTAATTCTAAGACAGCAGTTGTCTTGGAATCGTACCCTTTTGTGGGGTAGCTAGCTCAGTTGGATAGCACATTGACTGGCCGTTACACCACGCAACACCCGCGTCCTCATCTCAGATGCGTTCGCACATCAAAGCGTCAAATGGCCAGAGAATCGTCCGAGTCGTCCTCATCCGTTTGCCTCAAAGAGCCCGCGGTCGAATACAGTACGGACCAGATCCACGGACAATCAGTCACGCCAGCAACTCCGTGATAAGTTACAGAGTTCTGGCCCCTGGGTGACCACTGACGGGTCACATCGTCGATGCGGAAGCGAGCTTCAGCCCCGTTCAGATCTCTACAAGAAAGGATCATTCTGCATACTCGACCTGTCCTAGAACAAAAGTCGGTTTTGGTCGCACAGCCATGAGAACGCACCGTGGCACTCGTCTGCTAGGAACAAAGCTCTCGCGAAACTCGAGCTACGCCACGTCTTGACAAAGATGAATGTATTTCTTCCATGGTTGGATCTCACCGAATCAACACGCAAGTCTTTGCTCCGAGCGTGTTTTCTGAATGGTAATGACATCCCGCAGCAGCGACTGATCACGTTACGGGAGCCAGCGACGCTCGTTCGGCAAAGAACCTTGCGAAGCACTTCGCGAGATAGTCGCCGGTGGAATATACAAGACATGTCACATCATCGGTTGCCTGAAATCTATTATTCGATAACGCCACTTACAACAGTGAACGACATTGTGTACAAAGATACAGTATTATGCCCTCAAATCGACATACGGAGAGCGAGATGTAATTGACAACGATTCTCGCCTACGTTGCTGCAGCCATATCCTTAATTTGGCTCGCCGCGCTTTCCTGTGCCGTGGTCGTTTTGAAGCGTTTTCAGCAAACATCGGCAAGCCTCAACGGTGATGATCACAGCGAGAACTTCCCACTGGCGCTGCCGCGGCCCGATTGACAAGTCACACGAGCGGGAACATTTTATACTCGTTACCCGAACCCGTGTCAATACTTTGAACCTGATTCCACCGTTCAGGTCCCCGAGAAATACCAACTACCCACATACCCAAGTCTCAAGACTGGCTGTTACGCGGTGGAACTGAAAGACGTTTTCGCGCCTCTACTGAGCAAACTTGACGTACGACAGGTTGGGCCGGAAAGGGCCCGATCAGACAGTCTAGGTACTCTCTGGGTACCTGGGAGCTCGCCCTTGGCGTTGGATACGCACTTTAACACATGGAGCAGTGCGCCAACCTGGCTATCATTAGCCAAACAATGATCAGACCACAGACCACGTGCAAGCGGCGTGAAGAACCTCGAACTCGTCACGAGTGGATTCTCACCATTGAACAGTACGAAGCGGCTAATGATATACATTTTTTTGCTAAGCATGTCTGAAACATAACAAACAAGGAGAAAGGAAAAGTTCCCTCACAGAGGAGAACCAGCTTCTTCACATAAAAGCTGTTTTCCTTTATATTTGATGGTGCAGGCTTTTCTGGATCCTAGCAGTGAAGGTGTCAGTCGCACAAGAGAAGGCACTTGCACGATGCGCATCGCCACACTTCTTTCGTGCCATCTGTATGAGCCGCTCTTCATGATGAACACGACCAAGTCAACGAGCCTTTTCAGAACGAGCAAAGGAATGAGGGACCAGGGCCCAGGCCCCAGGGGGCTTTGGCGCTGAGCGCTGATTGTGTCGCACTGAATCGACAAGAGCTCGCCGTGCAGCGGTGCTCTGTGGTACCATGTACGTGTGCGCATATGAGCGCAAGTCGCGAGAAACAGGAGACTGGAGACTGGAGTCACCGTGAGCAGGCTGCAGCGTCTGGCTGGAGCACAAAGGCGCCACACTGTACACACAAAGGTGTAAGGGTATCTTTGGTCACTATGATGATCATGCCCGGACAATGTAGTGTTGAATCGATTGATTAGATTTGTGTTCGTGAGAGATGCCTTCTTCCGAGCCGGTCAATTTCTAGCTAGTAGCACACAGTCTCCATCATATCTGACTTCTTATAAAGAAGTGCGTGGCCTGATGCTCGGACTTGACTAGATGCTTGAGAAATACATTTCCCACATCGCAAACTTTTAACTCACAATCCTTCGATAACATATTTTCACCATGGCAACTATCAGGGCTCTTTTGTTTCTTACTGCTGTTTCTAGCAAGGTAAGATTTGTTTCTTTCTTGAAGTTTTGTGAAGAGCACTTACTTCGATGGCTTGGTAATGGGGGCCCGAGGGAAAGAGGGAACATATCAGAAGAACGAATATAAAGAGTCATGAAAAAAAAAGACAAAAGGACCTAGAGAGGGGTAGGGAAAGAAATGAGAATAAAAGAGATAAACGAAACTATACGAAGTGGCATCAAAGCTGACTCTCACCAAGGTCTTCGCCATCGAAGCTCCCATTTCCAATTACGGCGTCGAACCGCTCTCCTGGAACATCCACCTTGACCCTCGCGACAACCCAATCACTTTGAACGGCACAATTGAACAGGTGATCTCCGAAGCTAAGAAGCTGAACCCCCGATGGGGCCAAGACTTGGAGAAGAGAAACCCTCTCCCCGATGACGACGCGCCCTGGCGGGACAATGTCTGGGTATCCCGTGTCGTGTGCACCAATTCCGGTGTCTGGAAGCCTGCGAAAGCGGTCCGCATTCTAGAAGGAATCGACTATCTGTCGAAGATTTCGGCCAAGCTGACGCTTGGTCCCGGGCCTGGAAAGTGCTCGAGGGTCAGCTGCTCGTACAAGAGCGCCATCTGGTGGTGCAATAATGTAGGCCTTCCCTCTCCTTCTATATATTGCCGACAAGCTTTCATTTCCCGTTTTCAAACTCAAATGCTCTAGTCTGTTTCTCTTCACTTTCGTCCCCTTTCTTTCTGGATGGGAGATGGCGTTGAGAATCAGCCTTTTTCTACGGCATCCCCCTGAGCGGCATACAAGTAACAAATCCGTGAGAATATTCGTTACATTTCAGCTGATGCTAATAATCCCACTCTTCTCTTTGACTCTCACCCACCTGTATAGAGAACGAAAGAGCTTAGATTGAATAACTTTGAACCGATTATCAGCGCCGCCCGCGCTATTCTGAAGGATTGTGAGAAGCATGGCACCGTTTGCGGCCAGGCTGATATGCCGCCCGAATGGCAAGTCATCGTTCGACAGGATATGGACAACTGCTGAGGGTTTGACACTTTGGAGAATATTTCCTGGATCGTCGGGCTCATTTAGCAATCTACTCTGATGATACCAATGCCCACGAAGCTGGGCCATGTTCACAGTCTATGAACCGGTGTTAGGAACATCGATACAACTTACAAGCATGGTTGGGTGTGAGGTGCCGTCAGGCGCTTGCAAAGCCAACGAGTCATATCGAAAGCCGCCTGAATTTCTGATTTGTTTTAGAAGAACCATTTGGCTGCTGCCTGGTCTTTTTTTGTCAGTCAAGCATGCAGTGTGCAGGCAGCAGATCATAGATGAGCTCAAGCTGATTATTCGGATCACATCGGCACCTATGGATAAAGGAAGAGAATAAGATTGAGTGTCACTTTCTTTCAGGAAGAAAGACAGATATGCTTTAACGCGGATCTAAGAAAAGGATTATGGGCTGTTGATGGCTGCCGACTTCAGCATTGCGGCGAATGTGCTGTTTGGACGTAGTAGCAGGCTGCAGCGGGTGCCGCTTATTAGGGCTACCCAACGGCCAACGCAGGATAGAGCTGGCAGGCTGCCGTAATATTGTAGCATTTAGAGACGAATAAGTTCTCCCGAGTCCTATTGATTGTGTTTCTGTGTGCGTCGTTGAAGTACATCGTGATGCTCTGCGCGATGCTCGCGCGACATCGTTCCTCATCGCAGTTGGTTGATGAGTGTACTAGGCGGCCTTGTCACGAGGTGGCCATCCCTCTCAGTAATAAGTGAGGCGCCTGCTACGACCGAGTGCCTAGGTAGGTACTGTGTCACTGCCTTCGGCGCTGACAGTGGTAGACAGTGCCCTGCCACCCCGCTGCAAGTCGTGATTGTGGCGCTTTGTACATAACAAGCTGGCTGCTATGCGCTCCGTCGCACCCGGGCCACAGTGAATGTGGCCGCATTGCGGCGTCAAGATGTCGACCAAGCGGCAAGAGACATGGTACATATCCTCATGATATATATAGGTGCTTGGATAAGCCCGAAATAATCGCGCCAGTATTAGGACGGGCGCTGAGGATGTTTCGCGAAAGTTTCGGCGTTTCGCAAGAGCTCTCACGGTGCTCCGTGCTCCTGAGTCCTAGTGCACTGTGCGCAAGAGGAGGCATCAGCGACAGCATTTGTCTGGAGAACAAAGGCATTCTAATTTCTCGTATCTCGATTCTCCTCACATTGCAACGATTGCACAAAGGGTATAATGCCCATCTTGCGCTAACACCGCCTGTGATTTCAGGAAAATGAATGACTGATTACGTAGGTAGTCATGTTAAATTGCTTCGTTCGTGACTCCTAGTCTCCGACATAGCCCATTTTCCTGTTTATCTTGATTCTTTTAAATCGGTGCTTGGTCCCAGGAACCACGTTGAGGGCTCGATTTCTTGATGACCACATTCTCCTTGTCCCAAAGTTCAAACTGTCATCCGTCGACCAAATCTATTCAGTAGTTCACCATGGCATTTCTCAATCTTAAGACTCTTTTGTTGCTCGGGGTGTTGTCTGTGAATCTACAATTAAAGGTATTGGCCACCAAAGCCCCCGCCGAGGGATACGGGGTCGAAAAGTCCTCACGGAATATGCGCCTCGCCCCCGGCGGCCCCTCGACGACTTTGAACGACCCACTGGAAGAAGTCACCTCCAAATCAAAGAAGCTGAACCCTCGATGGGCCCTAGACTTGGAGAAGAGGAAGCCTTCTCAGACATCGACAGGGTCGGCAGCAGCCCAGCCAACCGATGTCATATGCAACAAGGGCCTCGGCCGCTGGTCTCTCGCATCAGCTTATGATATCAGGAATTCACTCTCTAATTTGCGCCAAGTGACGAAAAAGCCGCAGATTCGTCATGGTCCTAATGCGTGTTCGAGACTCAGTTGTGAGGGCAACAGCACCATCTGGTGGTGCAATGATGTAAGATATTTTCTTCCTTGCGCGTTTCCTCTAACCTCATTTCCTTTCCTTTGTCTTTTATTTTCTATAAATCCATCCTTCTCAATTTCCTTTGAAGGGCACTGATGATTGAAGTTGAGGAAAGCTCCTTCTAAGTTCTTCCTGGACTCTTGGGTCTTGCCTCAAATTCTCAATGCCTTTTTTCGGAGCTGAGGTATCTAAATCGATGAGGGAAATGGGTGCCGATGCTAATGTTCTTCTCCTTTTTTCTCTTGGCTCTTACCCACCGATCTAGGATTACAAACCTCTACAGAAGCAAAGCTATGCGGAGATAATCATTGCTATCGAAGCCATTCTGAACAAATGTACGGATTCTTCCCTTAAGCCTGAGTTAGTGGTAGGTCAAGCTTTTACGTCGGAGAATTGGAACGTCATCATTCGGTCCGACAAGGATTATTGCACAGAGCCAGGCGGCCTTGAGGTTTAAAACTCCAGGCCAAGATTGGGAATTGGGGAGCAAAATCGATCAAGCTACTGGGAACCTGGAGGATCTAAGACTCCAAGGCAAGGACCATGGCCAGCCTCCAGCTCATCTCTTTGATCGAACCGTAATCAGTGTTCACTGTTGACTGTTTCCAACGCCATTCAACAAATATTTTCATCATTCATGTTCAGATGGAAAATGGAATTAGAAATCATTTTTATTATTTTTATTTATAGGGATGGGTACTATAGCCTGAATGACCTTTCCTCGTAGCTCTCACAAGTTATCCATCTCTTTCGTCAGTGGTCACTTTCTTCTTCTCCATCTATTTCCCCAAGTCATTCGGTTGTTTCTTCAACGTATTTGTATATCGAGAGAATTTCAGGGTCCCAGATATCCTTGACTCCTTCTGTAACCTGTCCTGTCACGACTCACAAGAAACGTTTACGTGGTGCGCTTCTTAACAAAGCTAGCCTGCTATGCGCTCTCTTCAATTTCCAATGAGGTACATGCAGTGGTAATATTAACTTATAAGTTCTTTTCTGCCTTCCTTTCAATCCAGAACCTTCAACTACAATATGGCATGAATCATGATGCTCGTCCATCGTAGCCTCAGGTAGGCACTTTAGAAGTTTAGTGCAATACTACAAAAACACATCGGCATCATGCATGTAACATGTAGTCTGAGCTGTTAGCGTCTTGTTTGAAACAAATAACCAACGCATCGCCTCTCAAGAAAAACAATGGAGTAGTAGAGACTCTGAGATCGGAGCGAAGGCACGAGGCTCGAGCGCGATACCGATTTTATCAAATCTCACGAGAGCGAGACACACTGTCATTCACATTTGACCCTTGACGGTTGACCTCAGCACCACTTAGATTTAGCTGCCAAGACCTATATTTTCATTTCTCACTCTATTTTTAACGTCACAAGCCTTGAACGTTGAGGGAGATGGCGCTCATCGCTGAAACTGCACGTCTCAGTGTGTGCGTTTGGGTGTGTAGCGTCTGCCTAGAGCCTGGAGCACCAAGGTGTCCCCAGTGCCCATGGGCCACACAAAGACACAACTTACAAGTGACAAACGGCGATTTTGGCTGCCTCGCGCTGACAATTAATAACCTGAGTCTTCCTATAAGTATAAAGCATCTTCAATACCTATCAATGTGAGATAGTTTCGTTCCTGACTTCACCATCGTCGGAGTTCTGTTTCAGTATATGCAGGTGACGGGTTGAAGTTTCTTGTCCATCTTTACTTTCGCTCGCATTATTTGCTCGATGTTCAGGCTCTTCTTTCTACTCGTCACTTTTGAAGGCCATAGACGTCCTTGCATAAACTCATCATCCCGTCGAAAAGCATTGTCAAGTTTCACTCAACATGGCAATCCTCAAGGCCTTTGTCTTTTTCGGGGTTGTGTTTAGCAAGGTAATGCTTGATTTCCATCCTTGTAAAGGGTTCTGTTGTCTTTTAAACTCTGAAACTTCAGAGGGAAAGAAAAATAGACAAATCAATCCTTGAGATGAAAGAGGAAGAAGGATTATGAGGGCCCGAGGGGTGACTCATGAGGCAAGAACTCTAGAAGAAGGGACAATTCAGAGAGTCAAGACATATAATACACTGATCAGAACTGGCGTGACGCGTCAAAGCTGACATTGTTGCAATCAAGGTCCTCGCCATCGAAGGCCCTATCTCCTTGAATGCGACTGCCCCAACTTGGCCTATAACCTCAACGATCGCAGTCAAAGTTGCGTCCCGGTCGAAGGGGCTTCACCGACGATTAGATCAACCCACACAGAACGGGAAGCCTATCTCCGCTGATGTGGCGAACCTGCAGATTCGATACGCGCCAATCGAATTCAGGTGCAAATTCGATCAATGGTCTGCTGCTAGTACACAAGAAATCCAAAATGGTATCGAATATATATCGAAGATTACGAAGAAGCCGGAGCTAGGCCCTGGGCCCGACAAATGCACGAGAGTTAGTTGCTCGTGGAAAGCCTCCATCTGGTTGTGCAATGATGTAAGCTTTCTTCGTTCTTTCGTGTTTTCATCAGTGCATTCGTCTCATGAGTCATTCCAATTTCCTTGCACACTTGCACTGCTTATTGTTCTATTCTTTTTCCCATTTTCTTCATTCTGTGTCCTTTGTTATTTGCACCCTTCCCTAGAAATGATTAAAGCTCAGAAAGCCCTTCTCGTTTGCGCTCCTTTCTCCTTTTACTCATACGAAGCAAAAAGAAAATCAATGAATACATTGCTGCCGATACTCATTGCTGACTATCATTCGTTTCCTCTGGTACTCTCACCCACCGGTATAGAGTCTTAGAAGCCTTGATCTGAACAGCTTTCAGTACATTGCGCGGAGTGCCCGCGCCATTGTAGAGGAATGTGGCGATGGGAAGTCCGGAGGCACTGTGCTTGGCCAGGCTAAGATGCCGGATGACTGGAACGTAATAATTCGGCAGGATGCCGATGATTGTTGAGGTTTGGCCCTTTGGACTAAAGTCTGTAGTATGTACCACTACCACGCAGTTATGAGCCGGCAGAGTCGAGATATCGAGGAGATATAGATAGACTGATCTAGGTAGTGCAAATTGGCTAATCAAATTGAGAAATCCTTTCTAGCACCAAGACGGGGGCGATATTGATAAGTTATTGGAAAATGTATTGACATGTTCTCAAAAGGATCACGATTCACTATGAAATTGAGGAATCTAATAGAGTATTACTATTTAAACTACCTCATATTTCTTTTCATACTCCCTTGTTACTTCTCCCACCTTATCCCACTGATTCGTTTTCGCTCGACCTTTGTTCGTCGCGTCATACACCCAGCTACCTGCCACAGCATTTTACACATACTGTAGCAATTGCACGCAATCTTTTCTTCCACGCAAATTCCTTTCTTCAACAAGCGAGATTTTCTCCATCAAGATGGGGCTCCAAAGAACACTTAAGCTTGCGGCCAATGACGCTGAAGGTTAAGCTATGCCTGCTCAGCAATCATCCACATAGGTAAGGAATGTCGCATACCAGACCGCCGTAGTCGACTCAATTGGACCCATTCAAGAACCTGATTACACGACTTCCTGCAAAGAAATTGTCGCGATAATGGCGCCTCTCTCGCCAAGGTCCATATTCCAAGAAAGTTGGAACAGTGGAATCAAGAATAGCTGTATCTTTACATGCGATCGTGGCTAGCGACGAAATACGCAAATCATTGACTGTCCTGCCAACATTGTAGCGTGGAATCCAGACAGAGCCCAGGTATCGTTTAATTTTTGGGCAGCATGGCCATGGCCTGTCTTGTCATACGGTCCTGCACATATCGCGACCGTACGCCCACTCCTCGGCCTGGAGACATTGCACCCCGAGATGGCGTGCGCCACTCGAGGTGGCTGGCTTCTTCGGAGTTACCAGCTCCTCTGGTGCTGCGTCCGCCAGGGCTGCTGGTTCCTTTAGGAGTCGCTGGCTTCCTCAGAGTCAGAGATCTAGCGTACGCCAGGCGCGATTTGCATTCAAGTAGGCGGAAACCGAAGTCCACCAACCGCGGAAAAAACTCAAATCTTCGCCGCTGAAGCGAACAGGCTTCGGAAAATGGCCTGCGGTGCCTGAGCTGGCCTGAGGTCGGTTCTGCAGCGCCTGGATGGATTTCCATATCTCCGTATTATCGTTCGACAACCTTTGAACTGACTCGGTCAATACTGCGAGCTGGGTCGTGGAAGATTAGTTAAGGGCGGCAAATTGATTATCCGTGGACCGATTAAGGACGGCGAATTGATTGTCCGTGGATCGACTCAGGTTATTGATTTGATTTGCCAATGCCTGTAGGAGAACATCCGAAGTGGAGGTCGGAGGGCGAACAGGAGTCTCAGTCGATTCCGGAGACGGAAGCTGACGTTCGGTCGTAGGCTGTCGGCTTGCAGAACGTCTGGAAGAACTAGCTCTAGTCGATGCTCTGACGGAGGGCGCCATGTTGGGAACGAAATAAATAAAAAAATGAATAAAAATGAAAGGTTGATGGACAAGGTAAACGTGCCAAAGTGAATTGTAAGTGCGTAAAGTCCGAAGAGGAACAGTCGATTATTTGTGGTCCATCACGTTCGAACGCCATCCGAGAGTGAAACTGCGAAGAGGACAGAATCGTAACATCGATCGGCCTGTTTACCGATGAAATCTGTGAGAGACGTCGCATGTGGTATTTCAAACTTATGAGAGACATTGAAAATGATAGAATGATGATCAAGCATGATGGTCGAGCTTAAGGAGCTCGGTGGCCATACACTCAGGCCTTCATCAACGAACTCCAGTATCGCAATCTCGAACACCGCGTGTTGGAAGCCGTTGCTCAAATTACGTAGTCCAAATTTCCAGCTCAATTCGTTTGAACTGTGCTCTTATGAACCCATGTTGTTCATTACGTTTCTCGTTGCATTTGGGTTTTTTTGTCTAATGTAATCATTGATGTCAAGAGCGCTAACGAAAATAGAAAATATAATGGCCGGCAGCTGGGTGTACGGTGCGATGAAAGGTTGTCTAGCGAAACCGGAAATTAGTGGAAGCAGGGTGGTGAATATAGTTAGTATACATAGTAACTTTACAAATCAATCAGGCCATATGCAGATCCCCTCTGTTTACCTATGCTGCAGCGTGAAATAAAGATGTCAGCCGATTGGCTGCGCCGTTCTGTTGGTTATTGATTTGACACAATACGAAGGAGAAAATGGTGGACCGAGAGACCAAAAAGTCTCACATCCCCCATCCCTTGAGGTATGTAAACTTTTCTCCCGTTCATACTTGATAGCATCGACCTTGCGTTCCCGAAGAAAACATATGGGGGCATCGAATTTCTGTGGCGCATTCTCCAAACAAGTATTACATACCCGACTTCGCGTTCAGCTTTTCCAGAACGACCTTATCCCAGGCTC
>SRPX01000057.1:0-79028 GCA_018360215.1 Claviceps spartinae
GATTGGGGTCGGCGGACTTCATACCAGCGCCGAATCACACGAGGATAAGGCAGAAGACCGGTCAACACCCCCTTGGATGGCAGTGAGGGCGGAGAGGGAGGCGCTGACCTACCTAGTTAGTCTACATGTGTATATATGTACGTATGTAGCAGATTCTACTCCGTAAGAGCTGGTGCCATTGCCGCTGAGAACGCTGCAGCCAATGAGATCCCTCGTGGATCCACCTTCGCTGTTTTGACCGCCGCGATCTCAGCCTCTGGTGGTCCGTGCGCGCCATGGCGCGCGGAATCCATGGTGCGCAGAAGTAAACTGCCGTATTCCGTACATAGCCTCTTATTGCTTATACGGAGTATATCGCTTGTCTGCTATAGGTTGGACCTCCTCGAGCTCCGGGGGTTGAACGTGGTGCGAAAGGAATGGCCGATTCCATTTCTGCCACTTTAACCCCGGCCCCGTTGTTGTCGTCGAGCACATGAAAAATCCAGAAACTTCCGAGAAAGGACCCTTGCTCGGAACAGGGCATGATAGGTATGCCCGCTTCTCCGCCTTGGAAATGCACGGGGATGGTTGCCGTGAAAAAAATACCATGATTGCCTTGGGCGACGACGAGAGAAGATTGGTTCTTTGTCGCCCCGTTGGAACTGGTCTTAGGATGGGGGAAGGGTGAAGAACGGAAAGAACCGACGATGGCGTACTCCGTATGCGTCTGTGTTTAATTGCTGGCGTGGCTCCGCATATCTGGCATGTTCTGGTGGAATGCCATCTGGTCTCTGGGCAGTGGGAACTTAGAACGGGCTGATACTCCGTAGAGCCGAAACGGCAGCCGACTGCGGCAGTGTGATGGAGGCCATTGAATATTCGATTTCGGTCGTCTGACTAGGCTGCGTCAGGCCTGAAAACCTTCAGGCCGCGAGCTCCTAATTGCATCATTACCGCCGGCGACGTACCGATGAAGGTAGCGCGGCGCGCCCAACAGCGAGGCACTCCCTGCAAATGAATTGCGTGCTACTGGTGAAGTTTAGATGCGGTGATGATAACACGATTGACACAGACTGGGTTCGTTACCTATATCTGTGAATTATAGCTTATACTGCTCCAGAGCTTACATACTCCGTATATAGTCAAGGGCATGTGAGGTACATCACCATAATATAGGCACATATGACTATTAGGCCAAACGAATATAGGTATACTTAACGCGGTTCAAGTATAGGTGGTGTGCTGCATACGCTCTGCCGAGCACCGAGATATGTAGATCTCGCACGTGAAATACAGAAGCGGCAGGAGTCCGAAATGATATCAATCGTTAATAAGTATGTACCCGCATGACAAGCCCGGAAAAGCTGACAATACATAGTCCCCAGGGCAGAAATCTCACTCTTGCATGTCTGTGTCTTTGACATGCCTAGTACCTACAAGTGCTGGCTTTTCGTAAAGGTCATCCCCGCGAATTCAAACGGCCTGCGCTGAAAAAGGTCTACCTGCTGTTCTTGGTTTAACTCTGTATCCTCGCGCTTTTCTAATTGTCTACGCAAAAGATGATCGGACGACACGCTCGCAAACGCCAATGAAACCGCGCTAGAGATGGACAGCATGACAACGAAGCCTCGCGGTTCGGGTCGCACACGCCAGGAGGTACCTAGGTATGTGTTCATTTCGCGTTGGTCAAGCAGCAAAGTCTGAGACTGTGAGAGAATCCGTCCCTCGCAACGCAATCCACGCATTCTTCGCAAAGAGAGATGAGTCTCTCCTGTTCACGTCTTACCCTGGACCGAATTTGCCCTTTGTGGCCAAGTGTGTTTGAGGATAATTGGCACAACGGCAAAGACAACGGCAACGGCGTCTACTTTGTACCCAATTGTTGCAAAGGGCAGAATCGAACAAAAGCCTGTCTGGCTGGACCATGGGGCACAAATTATAAATGATCATTGATGGTGATGATCATGGTGATGTTGTAGCCACCGGTGTTCAGTGTTGGAGATCTTCACCGTCAGATGGGTGAATTTTGATTGGACGAGACAAATTGCAGTTTGGTGGAACTTGTTGTTGACATGTTTTGCAAGCGACAATCCCTTCCCTTCCCCAACTCAGGTAGGTATGTACCTAAGCGAGCACTGTCAATCTGTGTCAATCTGAGTTGTCAATCTGCCCCGGTACCTGTCACGACTCACGACTCACGACTTCACGGTACACAACAACAACAACAACAACAACAACAACAACAACAACAACAACAACACGACTTCACGGAGAAAAAGGGAAACAACGGCCTGGTTACACGGGACGTCACATGATCTTCCGCAACGCCTCGCAGTCGCAGCCGCCTTTCCCTTTCCCCCGCAATGAACGCTCATCTCTTCCCTTTTCAGGTTTATAAGACGCTTAGTTCCCGCCCACCGCCCGGACGTCTCGTCGGCCCGAGATTCGCTAACCGCCCATTCCAGTGCAAAGACCCAGAAGAACGCGGAGAAAGGGCGAAGTATCCTGCGCGTTGTCCCTCTTCTCATCAGTCCCATGATCCATCAGTCCCATGATCCATCACACCTTCACGACGATCAGACAGTCAGAATGAACCAAGATCCGCATTTATGACCGCGCTGTGCTGTCTCTTTCTCTCTGCTGTCTCTCCCTCTCTCTCACACTCTCTCTCACTCACTCTCTCGATACCGCTCGGTTTGTCTTGTCTGCTTTGATTTCGCTACATATCTTAGCGGCAACGAGGTTCCGAATCGCTTAGTCCGCCTCTACCTACTTAGCACGACACGCGACTGCAACAAAAGAACAAAAGACAAGACAAAGACAGGAACGCCAACAAAGACAGAGAACGAACCTCGCACAGCACAGGATGGCGTATTCTCGCTATCGCCCGATTTCACATTTCATTGCCCCGCATTCGTGGTCCAACGACCCGTGCGGTGCCGTCTACGTGCCCGAGTCTCAGGAATATCTCCTCTGTTACCAATGGAATCCCGGTACAACTGAGGGCGGTAACTGTGCCTGGGGCATGGCAAAGAGTAAAGATCTCGTCACGTGGACGGATTGCATGCCTGCGATTTGGAACGGCACCTCCTATGACTCCCTCGGGGTCTTTTCCGGCTCCATTGTCTCGCGCCTCGTCGAGGGCAAGCGCGTGCTGTATCTGTTTTACACGAGCGTGTCTGCCCTCCCGATTCACTGGTCCAAGCCATACATCAAGGGCTGCGAGACACAGTCCATGGCCTTGTCTACTGATCTCGGCCGTACGTGGGTCCGGCACGAGAGTAATCCCCTTATCGGGGAGCCTCCCAAGAAGGCCGCTACCGCGGGATGGCGCGATCCGTTTGTGTCGCCGAGTGCTTCGCTCTCTCGGTTGTTGGGGCTGCCTCGCGAGCATGACTTTATGATGATTTCGTCGGGAGAGCGTGGTCGTGGCCCGCAGCTGCATCTGTATGGATCGAAGGACTTGCATTCATGGCACTACATCTCGACTGTGCTGGATGTGCAGCTGCACAGTATCATTTCGGAGACGAGCAATCTGAAATGGGGCATGAATTTCGAGTGTGCTAGCTTCTTCACCATCGGGCAGACGGACTACATTATCGTCGGCATGGAGGAGTCTGAGGAGAGTACATGCCACAACGCGCATTACGTGTTATGGATCGCAGGCGAATTCCACCTTGACGAGAAAAACCTGCCGACATTCAAGATCCGAAGCCACGGGGTACTGGATCACGGGATTTTGTACGCGGCGCATCTGTTCCGAGATGAGAGCGATCGGCTGCTGCAGCTGGGCTGGGCAGACGAGTCCGCCAAGAAGCACATCATACGAGACCAGGGCTGGGCGGGCTGTCTGGGCCATCCCCGCGAACTTACTCAGATCACGCGGCCGGTTCATCCCTGCGCACGATCATGGCACGAGTGGACTGTTGACGAAAGCACCGGGACTATGAGCACGCTTGGGATTCGTCCAGCGATCCAAGTCGAGACTCTTCGAGTTGGACCTCCAACGGTGGGACCAGAGGCACTCACTCAGTTCAAGCAGCTCTCGTCGGAGAATTTTGAAGTCAGGGCCAAGTTCTCCAATGTGACCGGCTGCGAGAAATTCGTCTTCCATGTCCTGCGGTCGCCTGATGGCCACGAAACTACGAGCCTCGTTTTTGATCTCAAGACGCAGACCATCTCGGTGGATCGCTCGAAATCTTCCCTTAAGCAACTGGGTACAGCCTCCCTCGACAGCGGCCACCTGAGGCTTCTTCCAGGGGAAGACCTAGAAATACGCATCTTTGTGGACGTGTCCATCATTGAGATCTACGCGAATGATCGCTTCGCTCTCACGTCGCGGGTGTATCCATCCCTGGAGACCTCCAAGCATACGGCCTACGACTTTGGTGCGTTTGATCTGGGGAATGTCGAGATGGCGTACTGGCAGAGCTTGAAGCAGGCCTGGCCGGAGCGTGGTTCTGGCGTGGAGATGGGAGCTGAGTTTCTGTCTAGATCGGCGCTGGAAAAGTCGGGGCAGGTGGTTACCGCGTCGGAGATACACGTCAAGATGGAGGCTGCGTCGTAAGTGCTTCGAGACGGCTCTTCCTCAGGCGGCGCTGAATAGGTGAGGCGTGACATGGCGATGGCCGTACTGGAGGGAACGGTGTACTATCTACTAGCTACATGTAGCTCATGACTTGTGAAACGCTTTATGTTTTATTCTTTTTGTCAATTTTGAGGGGTTATTATTCTTTTATCACTACTTTCCTCTCCTCTGTCGGTGCGAGTCGCTTCTCCGAAACACCCACTGATTTACACGTAGACATAAATACGAAAGAAGCTGCAATCCATGTAATATGGCTTGTTCTATGCTCCATTGTAGAGCTGACTTGGGATCGCTGAGGGAGTTGTTCTGTGCATGTTGTTCCTCGGGGACGTCACTGGACTCACCCGTTGCGACCAGTGTTTTGATGTCTCCGTGCGTTGTGTATATCATAATGTCTGCTTTCTACATATCTTTTGTGTTCTCGTAGGTATCTTCTCTTTTTCCGTTCTTTGCCGTTGTTCATTGCATCATTCTACACTCACGACTCCGGTGCCGGGTCAGGTCGGGGCGGACATAACGCAATCAGCCACGTTTTACACGTTTCGGGCCGCGGCGCGGGCCGAAGAGCTTACCTACCTCTCTTTGGGGCCACTACGGCCACCAGTGGGGGTAGGGCAACTGTGTCGTCGTGTCCGAATGCCATCGTCATCAAATGCCATTCTTGTTCGAGGCCCGACTTCTCACTGGGCCCAGAGGTCAAGTCCTTGTGCAACTTGCCCTCAAAAAACACGACTAATTCCATAAAGTCATCCTTGCAGCTGCCCAATCTCAACAAAATTCCTAGTGGAGTCTGTCCTATCCGGGATCGCGTCTGCGGCTGAGTTGCCTGGACAACGAATGAACCCACGGACCGTGAGATGAATCATGGTTTCTCCGAACTCGACACCATGTAGCCAAAAAACATTTTTTGCCTCCAAAATCGTTTAGCACAGTTTCGCTCCAGCTCCATAGCTGCTTGACATGAAAGGCTACCTCGACCTATAAGCTGTCCGATGGTGTAGAAAGGGGCAAATGTATAAGTATATCGTAGAGTTGTTGGTTGTTGCGGTTGGATGCTATTTTGTAAGCCAGTGAGACCACCGACAGCGATATCTCCTCGACGTGCTGCCACCACCAGGCGTTGTAAGGGTGCCCACACCACTTTAGAAAGACTTCGTCCTCCTGCCCTTGATGTTGCCACCATGGCACATGCATCATACTGATTCGTCCTCCACAGTCGTGTTATCTCACACCAGCGAAGGAAGGCTGTGTTCACCTCGTTTTCATGGATCTTCGCCCCATTATCACATAACAAGTCGAAAATCCATTCAAGATTGGAATTATAATAATCTAAGACGCGGTACAATGGTGAAGATGGTCCCGGCGCCGGGAATGTGAGATTCAAGCCTCTGTCGATCAAGTCGCTCAACAACTGTTTGAGTAATTCTAGTGCCGAAGGATTGTCATGATGATCGAAGATACCATCGATTATTTCGTTTACCATGTTTGTGTTAGGCTCCATGAAAGTTACGTGAATATCTGCATGGTGTTCGAGGAGAAAATGGATCAGGTGCCCCATGAAAGAAGACTCAGGTGGGTCAAAGGCATAGGTTTGCACAGCAAGCCCTAGTAAAGAGTCTCCCTCTGGATTTACGCTGCCTCCCAAGTCCACAAATTTCCGAAGGCACCTCATGTGCTCTTCAAACGCCCTCGGATTCTCAAGCGTGCTGCGTGGGATTTGTAGAATGCCTACAGACATAGGCGTAAGTGAGGCACAACTTATTGCCTCTTTGTCTGCCCCGGTCTCCACCGCAATCTGCACGCCTTGGGTGCAGCCGGCCCTTACGGCGATGTGAAGTGGTGTAAATTCAAATATTTTTGGGCAGGGCTCATCGATATATTCACGAAACGCGTCAAAAAGACATTTCCACTGGCGATAATCCGGGGTCGGGTCGGCAGCGGCGAAGTGCAGGATAGATATGACTTTAGGGCGAGTGACGGTGCCGACGTTGATGGCTTCACGGCTGGCTCCATGCTCGATAAGCAGCTTGCACATGTCGGAGTCGCCATTTAGGAAGGCCAGGAAAATAGGCAACGCCGAGCCGAAAAATAGATCCCCGAAGACGGAATGGAAGTAGCTGACTCTTAGCAAGACTTCCTCTGAGAACGTTGATTCACGGAGCAGGTTTGAGCAAGGGATTTCGGGACTCGCTTCCATGTCCAGTAGCGTTTTCGTGAGGCGCATATTCCCTAAGAAGACGGCGAATTGTAATGCGGTCGTAACTTCGTACAAATCCCCGTCCAACATCTGGTCTTGACTCGTATAATAATCATCAACCGACCGTGGAGGACGCAGTTTGACAGCGTCAATCTGGCCTCCCCACCGGCGAGAAGTCTCCAGCGTTCTGAGCGCGGAGTCAGTTTTCTGTTCGTCAACTGCATGGGCAGCCATCCATTTGATCGCGAACGACCTGTGCTCCTTGGCATCCCTGGTGTAAAGTTCCTGAGTAGCGGGACCATACCAAGCTCGGCAACTCTGGCCTAGGCGAGAAAGCGACTGCTGTGAACTGATGTGAGACATGATGTGGTACTTCATCTCTGGTGGGAGAAAGGCCATAGGGCACCTTGACTCGTCGATATCCCGCTCCCGAGCCGTAAGACGTGCTTCACGAGCAGCTGAATCCATATTGGCGATTGTTGTTGGCTTAACGGTAAGGTTGTGTCGGACATGGGGCCCGGGGCGTGTTACAGTCTGATACTCGAGAACTTTATGCCGAAAAACGCGGTCAACCTCGTGAAGTAGCAAAAATGATAAAAACAGCTTATCAAAATGCAAGTGACGCGACGCCGGCAACGCGTCACGTAAGTCACGTGTTCTCATTTTGGTCCACCTGGTTGGAGGTAGCTGAGTCATCACCCGTTCGTTAAGATTTTTTCCACCTTCTATGGAGCGTACAAAAGGCTGACCAAAAACTCGATGCGCAACATATTTTCTGACTAGGTATCGCACAACTGCCGCAGACATACTCCGTGCGCGATGGAGCAAGATGGAGAGTAATGAACTGGAGCTGGCAAATGTACTTGATTCTTGTGTGGACCCTAAAAACATGCCACTCCTCTACAGGCCGAGCGACACGGTGCAATCGGTCAATGGCTTCAGAATCGATATGGACAGTCACTCGGGGGTAAGGCTTATGCCGAACTGCTGAATTACGCCAGAAGAGAAGGCCGTGAGCGCGTCATTATCAAGGGCCACCTGGCAGAGTGCCGTGTGTTCAAATTGCTGCTGCCACCAGCGGATGGGACCGATCTCTCGAGCATCAGCGCATCAATTTTATCAATTTTACTAGGAATGGCATGTTTTTAGGGTCCAAACAAGGATCAAGTACGTTTGCCAGCTCCAGTTCAATACTCTCCATCTTGCTCCATCGCACACGGAGTATGTCGAAGGTACCTACTGTATGTTGCATGGATGATGGAGTTGTCACTGGTCAGACATTGCCCGTCGAAGCGTGTCATCTCCTCTCCTGGCTCCACGGGCAGTGCGGCAACTGGACCCTGATGACCCGGGTGACGTTTCCGGCTGACAGCAGGCTCGAGTGAGATGCAGCTCTAAGGCACAATGAAAGAGATATTTTCGGAGAAGTCCAGTTTCCATGGACCATGACATGGATGCCGATTGAACCCAGTTTCCTCTTGCGCCACGGGGGTGGCGAGACCGGGTCTATTGGCTAAGACTCAAAAGAGCATGTCTCGATGAAGCTGCATATTAGAACTTGGCGGATCAGCACTGAGACTCAGTGTGTGTGTATATCTGTATGTACATTGCATGTAGGTGTACATCTGGACCCTTTCCTGGAATGGTCTCGCCCGTGGTAGCAGACGTCGGCACACGTCGGCAGAAGATTTCAAGGTCAGATTGCAGAACGGTGTGGTGTTTGATCGCAGGTCCATTATAAAGGAGCCAGTCGGCCCCCGGGCGGCGCATAGCAGTTCATGACGAACTCTTCAAGAACTCATCTCAAATCAATCTTCTACATTCTTCACAAAAATACCAAAATGCTCGTCCGCGTTTCCACTGTTCTCTCTGTCGTCGCAGTGCTGCTCGCCAACCAGGCTGTGGCGGCTCCCGGCCAAGATGTGACGCCTCGCGACGAAGTCTCGGCACGAGCAGAGATGGCCGCTATGATTGCCACCGACCCATGTAGGTGCCTCTATATAGGCTTATTTCCGTTTATTCATTCATCGTTGATCTTGATCCCCGTCATCTAACTAGTAACACGTCTTCAGATTTTGCGTGCAACTGCCCCAACAACTGCTCCCACAAGGAAGGCTCCAGCTGCAGATACTACAAGAATTTTTCCGACTCGGGCCCCGTGGCCAAAGGAAGTACGTGTCACCCTTATTTCCACATTCCTGCTTATGAATGCAACAAGCGGTGCTAATTGTCCGCAGGATGTGGCTGGCAGAACGGTCACCTGAACTGCTTCGCGTAGGCGTCACAGACAGCCTGGGTGGGCTGGGTCATATAGCAGCAGTAGCCGTAAAGTAGTCTCAAAAGAAGCGTGGCAGTATCCTGATTATACAATTTGTGTCTGGCATGTGCCTGCTATTGATAACTGCAATAGCGAATAATGAGAACAGTAGTATCATAGACTATGGCTCTGCTGCCTGCATATATCAGGAGCGGAGTTGTACTATGTAGAGTAACTTCGGTTTAGCGTTGAGTGGCCTATATCGTAATGATGAATGCATGAACATGGATTGAGCGAAGAATGGGTTCCGCTGTCGTCCTGTAGGCGTTGCAGTTCGTGACCGGCAAGCGACGTCCACCAACAATCATTGGGGCCTCAAAGAGCATCGAGAGAATGATAGATGCCGTCTTAGAATGCATACCGGCTACCAATGCGTGGCTATTGGCGCCCAATAAACACTGCTGGAGGTGGCAATGAATCATGATTGGCCTTGGCCGCCGCAAAGTCACACTCGACATGTCGTGAGACGCTGCGATGCTGACAGCCCGATGATCCGGATGCTGTACACGAATCTCACGTCAACTCGAAAGGGGACCAATTGTGAAACATGCAGCGGGGAGACAACTGTTGCAGTTGTATTGGTTACATGGTCTCGGGATCTCTGGATATCTCGCCCCGAAAGTGTGAAATCTGAGGATCGAGTACCTAAGGTACCGACCGGTATGTAGGTGGTTGTGTTTCGTCATGACGCGCCTGTGACGATGCGACAGTCACGAGAACCCACTTACCCTGCGTAACCTTTGAAACCTCTCAGCATTTTCAAGTCTCACGCTCATGCGCAAGACTGACTCGATGTCAGATTTATTGCATTTGCGACGATCACCAGTTGACATGCGGAGCGGCGAGAGACCTCAGGCTTTAGAGTCGTATCACATACAACCTAATCACCTAAGAGTCAACATTTCTGCAGCAATCTATGTTGCATTGCATGCGAGGCGTCTGCTGCAGACTGCTGGCCTTCTCCGCGTGCGGCATCTAGGCAGCACACAGAATCTCATGAATGTGCTTGGCATCATCATTTTTTGCATGATACGCCGCAGTGTGTTGCCCGTCTTTTCCCCGATGTTATGCGAGACATGCCCACAATGGTCACGATCTATCGATGCTAGCCAAGATGCAATGGAGGCTGAGCAGAAGCTCCATCAGCCGACCGGCCGATTATCAAGTCTCAGCGACATTCCGTGACTCGGAGAAAAGAGGCGTGAACGTCAAACAGGAAACGCAGACAGCAGCACGAAACAAGACGCTCTCGCTGACTCTCACTAGGGAGGAGACGAAGACGCAACCAGGAACCTTGAACCTGTTACCTCACTCAGCCTGTTGGCGCCCGCACCATGATCCATATCATCCATATGCCATGACATGGCCATTATACTTTATATAATCTGACCTTGCACCAAGTTGTGATCCTTGACCCAGATCGCCCATTTCACCTCTCACATTCACTCCATCTCCATCATTGCTGTTCCAATCTCAAAATGCAGATCAAGACCGCCCTCACTGCCGTACTGCTCATGGTGAGCGGAGCGACCGCCATCGCCACCGACGCATGTGAGTACAACTACGACTTTACGAGAGGCTTTATTAGTCATTCATCGTAGGCGAGATGCTGACCTGATACCTTTCGTTCTATTCAGACCATGCATGCAATTGCCCCAACAATTGCTCTCACAGAAGTGGCTCAAGCTGCAGGTTTCACGGAGGTCCTTCGGGCAACGCGCCCGTCTTGAAAGGAAGTACGTAGAATCTCATTTTTCGTAGGTTTATGATGGATTTTGTGCTGACTTGGGCGTAGAATGTGAGATTGTCGGGGGGTATCTGAGCTGTATCGCGCAGTAAAGCGGGGGAGATGCTGCTGCTGAAGTCAACGACGACGAGACTCGGTATCTCGGACAAACAATTCTAGTTTCCCAGTCAAATCTAGAGCAGAAATTCGCGTTAGTGTGCTAGCTAGCTACAAATATAAAGCTCTTGGAATATTGCTGTGCGTTGTGGACGTTTGTGGGTTTGTCTGTGTAAGCTTAAAGCTCGATGTGTCATGGACGGACATGGAGTCCTCATGTGTGTAAGTCGAGTGCACATGGTCGTCGGGCGACGGCAGAAAAGATGGACGTAAACATCACCTTTACTCCCGGGCGGTCTGGACTCTGAACTGCTCAAATTGCTTCTATTGTGAAAGGTTGCTTGGAATCTCAATCGGCGGTAGAATTGTACATCAATGAGCAGAAAGTGCCAAGTGGATTCGCAGAATCCATGACCATCACCGGCTCTCCATGTCTCTGTTAGTTCACTTTCACTGCATGATACATGGCAATGGCGAGTTCTTAACTGATCCATTCTGTTTCTTTAGTCCTGATCCTCTCGAGTCTCAAATTCTCAATTCTTTCGATTCCATGGAACCTGCTCACTGCTACCAAATACCTGCGCAGTGCGCTCTAGTTCCATGTATGTAAAAGGCTACTCTGCGACTTCGGACTCTTAAACTCCATTTCCTCCATACAAGCACAAGCATAGGTACCTAAGGTCCAAGGACCTAAGGTAGTCCGTCGGACCCGTCCGTCCCACTCTAAACCCTTCCTACCCTACTAACCCTTTCATCCTTCCCCTCGGCTCTCACCTCGGATCGATTCGATTCATCGAATGAACGGTCCCAGGTCATCATCCGAAGTTGTTCAGTTTCCTGCAGGCGGCAATACAATCAAGACACTGATTCAGACCCGGTGAGCTGTTGCCAGTGGCAAAACAGGAGTAGTGGCAGAAATCAACACAGTTGTACTAGCTTCATGTCAATATAATTTTCTCCAAGAGTCCAAATCTCAGATAATCTATCCAAATGAAACTCACCTTTTCCACTGACACCTCGCGAGTCTGTTCATGTTGAGAAATGAGAGAGCCCAAAAGTCAGTACAGTATGATTATTGAGCCGCAAGCGTCATGAGACGAGGGGTTCGGGGGAGAAGACGTGACGTACGCGAGCCTTGAGCTGGTGTTGGGGCGCGGCGCCGACGAGGGCTGCCAAAAGAACGACACTGAGAGTTTTGATGAGCATGTTGTTGTGTTGTTGTGTTGTTGTGTTGTTGTGTTGTTGTGTTGTTGTGTTGTTGTGTTGTTGTGTTGTTGTGTTGTTGTGTTGTTGTGTTGTGTTGTTGTGTTGTTGTGTTGTGTGTTGTGTGTTGTGTCTTGGTGTTTGAAGAAATGTGTGACAATTTTAGAGAACGAGTAGAAGTTAACAGAGCCCAAGGACGAAAAAATATTACAGAGCGATGAGCGCTTATATATGTGTCTGTTGAAATGTGTCGTCCCCGGACCCCCGTTGGAGGCAATTATTGTAGGCCAATGGAACGCTGCAAAGGGTCAATAGCCACCACGACTCACGAGTGAGCCTGGCCAAGTCCAACTCGGGGCAATCTGCCATGGTTCACCTGATTCTTTCCTTCCTTCCTCTTTTGCCTTCTCCCCTATCTGTTTCTTCTTGATTACATTCCGTTTCTGCCTTCTCTTTTTTTGTATATCGGTTTACTCCATGTCTCGGATCTCCCTCCCATCTGAGATCTCCAGAGTCCAGAATCCAAATCTCACCCAAGTGACAGGTCTGCTGCAAGAATTACCCGCTCGCATCTCGATTGCATAATTTGCATTTGCACTTTACGGAGTACGGAATGCATGCGCATATCTTGCTCGAGCCTCGCTAGCTAGGTATGTTATACACCGGACCAAACGCCGGGGACGGGTCACGGATGGTGGGACACCGCAGCAAAATCCGACATGCATGATATGATGATGTCGTATTCAAGTATGGAAGCGCCACAACTCGGGACGTTATGCGGAATCGCCGAATCGGCTGCAGGATTGTACATTAATGAGCAGAAAGTAGATTCGCTGAATAGATGGTCCTCACTGGTTCTCAACGTCTGTTTCAATTCACTTCCACTTCACAGGAGGTCGAAAAGGCGAGTTTCTGATTGACTGTCGTTCCTATGTTGAATGTACTCTCAATTCACTGAAATACTTTGGCTCCATGAGGTGAAAGTATACTACAACTATCCGCATGCGAATACTTCGTAAAATCCTTGCTTGCGACTCTCCAGACTCCGACGCCAATGCCTCCATTCAAGCAAACTTCAAAGTCCCGTGGGCCGTGGGCCGTGGGCCGTCCGTCTCAGTCGGAACTCCAAGTCCTGCCTATTCCGATTCCCTTCATCCTAGTCTCCACCTTTCATAATCTCATTTAGGATCGACTGGACCGCCATCATCCGCGGTACTGGTGCAGGTGGCCACACAAGCAAGGCACTGCAGCCTTGTCTCATTGCTCGCGCAGTCTTTAGCGCAGATAATACGACAGGTCGCCTAGCGTCATGGTCAATACAGGTAACAGAAATCCTCGGGTGTCAATCTATATAAACAAAACTTACCATAGAGAGAGTCTGTTAGGCAATGGAAGAGCACAACCAAAAATTAGCATAGAATCAAGCATGATGAGACGAGTGGAGGGGAGACATGACGTTAACGTACACGAGCCTCGGGCTGGTGCTGGGGAGCGGCGCCGACGAGGGCTGCGAAAAGAACGACACTGAGAGTATGGACGAGCATTGTGTATTGTGTCGTGGTGTTGTTTGATGAATGGTACGACAATTGTGGAGGACGAATAAGAACAGATTATAAGGAGAAGAAAGAATAATGCAGAGCGGTTAGCGCTTATATACGTGTCTGAAATATTGTCGTCCCGTTGGAGGCAATCGGACCAGTGATATGCAATATGGCCAATAGTCAAGACTCAAGACTCAACACGAGTGAGCCTGATCAGTTTGGTGCAATCTTTCCCTTATTATCTTTCTCTCTTTCTTCTTTTTGCCTTTTCTTTTCTGTTTCTTGTGTTGACCCCCTTCCGTTTCTTCTCTATTGATAATTGTTTGTCTATGTCTAGTTGCCATAAACACCTGTACATGACATTCGGCCAAAACGGTCACCCGGTGTGTACGTATGGAGTAGGTACTTGTTCATCTCACGAGCCGAGCATGTCTTCGAGTCCCATGTCCAGAATCCCAATTCTCATCCATGATCCGGGTCTGCTGTAGCCTGTAGGGATTCCCCGCTTGATTGCATTTACACTAGGTACGGAGGCAAGAGAGATATACCTACCTACATAGCTAGGTAGGTATGGAGTTCCTACGGAGTACTCGCGATGTCCCACTCCGGATCCGACCATACGCCAGGGACATCAATGATCACGAATGGTCTGACAGTGTGACAACAGTGAACACAACCAAAGCTGACATGCATTCACTACTGCAGTCTGCAATACCCGGAATACCCGGTTCCCCTGTACATAGAGCCGCGCTCTTGTCTATTCTCAGCATCATCTAGTTATCCCTTCTCCATCATCTTGTTCCACTTCTTCATCATATTGGCTCCAGTCACCGGCGTCGAGGGGAGCTGCAAGGCGTTTCCCCCGCGAAAACCGCTGCATCAACTTGGCACTTGCATGTAATGTAGGCTGCTGTACACATTACAAGCCGTGATCTTGGAGGCACAAAAACCTGAGACGTTGTGTTCGCACTCAAACATAAAACCATACACCAATGCGATTCTTTTCGATAATCTAGACACCGCCGCTCATGCAAGCCGCAAGCCCATGCTGACATAACTCCTATGATGCAGAACATGGTCCGAAACTCCATGCTGACTCTGCTTGTCTTTCTTATCGGCCAATTCGCCGATGCATTCTCGGAGAACCACGTGCCATACGAGTCCCACCTCGCGGGCGCGGCGTGTGACCGGTCAAGCTCTCTGCAAGACAATCGACTGATCCGGATCGTGTTTTCACTGGCGATTGCACCTGGTGTTGTCGAGTCCGCGGCCGCCGCGCTGCACGACATCTCAGATGCCCGCTCCGGTCGCTTCGCTCAGCACTTGACGCCGCGGGAGGTGCAGCGTCTTTTCGCATCAGAATCGCACCAGGTCGACGACGTGGCGCGATGGCTTCAGGAGTCCCAGATCGTAATGCCGCAGTGGGAGCTAGAAATCGACCACCTACTCGTAGATATGACGGCGCGAAATGCGGAAAAGCTCTTGCGGACGCGGCTGAGAGAATACTCGCGCGGTACACGGACGTACATCTGCTCCGATACGTATCATGTGCCTGAGACTATTTCTCATCACATCGACCATATCACGGTGCAATACCACCCGGATGAACAGCGAGGGGCGCCGTCCCGTCGTGGAAACCCCCGTGGAAAGAAGCACCGTGATGCGAAGAAAACTGCTGCTGTTGCGAGACCGTCTCGCCAAGTCAACTGCTTCAAGTACGCGACTCCGGAGTGCCTACGACTGCTGTATGACATCCCGTCGCCATCTACCAGAGATACATTCCACCCGAATAATTCGATGGGTGTGTTTGCCTCGGACTGGTTGTCGTGGGTCGGCCACGACTTGGACCTATTTTTCGCGGATTTCCAGCCCAGTCTCGTGTCGCATCGCCCAGTGATGCTGCCCATCAACGGGGGTTATCGTGATGAAAGCACGCAGACGCTAAATTTCCACATTGAGCCGAATCTGGACTTTGGATATAGCATGGCTCTGGCGGAACCTCTGCCGGTGACAGATATTCAGGTACCGCTGCCTCACACCCCCTTCCTGTCTGCCCTTCATGTCCGCTTACTCCTCTCCAGATAGGCGACAAGTATTTGCGCGGCAATCTCGGCACAATGCTCGCAGGCTTCGACGAAACCTACTGCCACACAGGATTAGATCCGGCCATTGACCCCGTGTATCCCGATGAGCACAACGAGGGCGGGTACAACAGCTCAGACTGCGGGAATCGCCAGCCACCGCTCGTGATTTCCATCTCGTGGGCCGAGCCAGAAGCCAGTCTTCCGGCGCGGTACGTTCGGAGACAGTGTATTGAGTTCCTCAAGCTGGGCCTGCAGGGCGTAACAGTGCTGGCTGCGTCGGGTGACACAGGGCCGGCGTCGAGTCAGGGCACATGTATCGACTGGGAATCCGGGATAACCAACACATCGACGACGGGCAGGTTCAGTCCAAATTTCCCCGCGTCGTGTCCGTGGGTGACGGCCGTTGGAGGGACGCAGCTCGACGCGGGGAACCGGACCTGGACCCCTGGTGCGGTGTTTCCCCCCGAAACGGCCTTCATGTGGCAGACCAAAGAGCCGAATGGGAGCATCGGCGTGGTGGGTAGCTCCGGCGGAGGTTTTAGTCGTCTTTTCCCGGCGCCGCGGTACCAGACTGAAGCGGTCGCATCGTACCTCCATAATGGGTCGCAGAGGGACCATCTGGCGAATCTATCGCAGGCTGGCTACTTTGACGCACGCGGCCGCGGTTATCCTGACGTTTCGGTGACGGCCAACGGCTACCTCATGTACGTGCTGGGGACGCTACATCAGGTACTAGGCACGTCGGCGGCGACGCCCGTGGTGGCAG
Source organism: Claviceps spartinae (assembly GCA_018360215.1). Lineage (NCBI taxonomy): Eukaryota > Fungi > Ascomycota > Sordariomycetes > Hypocreales > Clavicipitaceae > Claviceps > Claviceps spartinae. The sequence goes on from SRPX01000057.1 coordinate 16,519, forward strand.
CCATGGTAGCGCGTATCAACGACGCGCGGCTACGGGCGGGTAAGCAGTCCGTTGGCTTCATCAACCCAGTTCTGTACCAACACGGGGATGCCTTTCTCAAGGATGTTCGCCGCGGGTTCAACACGGGCTGTGGCGTAGCCGAGGCTTTCCGCGCCGGGCCGAAATGGGATGCCGTGACGGGGCTGGGCAGCGTGAATTACACGCGGCTGCTGGACTTTTATCTGCGCTTGCCATGATTATTGATTATGCCCGCCCTGGTAGATCTTCTCTGCCGAAGGATCGCTCAGGATAGGTATGTAATTCCGACAATGGAAGATATTGCAGGGCGATCTTTTGTGCAACGGAAGGCAAAACCCGGCTTGGTGGTTGGCCCGCCCCACGTGTCATCCCGCCACCCATTGACCAACAAAGACCTCCGCGTGGAACCCCGGAGATAAAGAAAGGGGCTTTCGTGCGAGGGCGGGCGACTTTCAGCTCTTCAGCTCGTACCATAAGGTGGTTCGTGCGCGACGGTCGCGTCGCGTCGCTAGATTAGGAATGGTACCAGTAAGACGGTCCCGCTTTGCCCCACTAGTGTATGTCACTGCTCGCTTCACCATCCGCGCAAACTTTTGTCTCTTCTTTGATCAAACACGCATACAAAAGGCGTGCCATCTCATCTCTACTATTTTTGCCCAGAAAACAAAATCATTCAGTCAATTCATCACCTTATTCTCCGCGCCATGGCCACCAGGCAAGAACGTATCGACGAGCGAGTGAGCGAGCTGCGGGAGCTCAAGAAGACACATCCAGAAATTGACCTAGATGCGTTTGTCTCTGCCCTCACCAAAAGCATTAATCTCGAGTTCGACGTCAAGGTTTGTACTTCCTTCTAGAGCGGCCATTGTTATTATTCCCAAGAACGCTTCCATTTTGATTCTCTAATTTGCTCGATTCTTCTTTGCACCCCCCCCCTCTGTCAGCCAACCTCGTGTCAATGGTCATTGCGACAATACCCTGGCATTAAAAAAAAACATCCCACTGACCGCTCGCACTCCGCAGGAAAAACTAGGCGATGAGACCTGGGATAAAATGAACGAGTCCCTGACCGGACTCACCAAAGACTCTCTCCCGGACGACTTGGCGAAAGCGAAATCCTATCTACAGGGGCACAAGGATCTGGAGGAAAAGTTCGATGCTATATACAGTAATATGGGGTCCGAAACCGTGGCTTACGCGCGGGATGTGTGCGCCGGTGATCGTTAGGGCCCAGGGGCGATACTCTGTACATATAAGGCCGTTTACCGCGATGGTGCGCCGGTGAGGCTTGGACATACCGGCTAGGCACTTCGCGCCGCTTCTATTCATTCACACACGATCTTCGAGTTGCCTGGACTCTCTTTGCAGTCGCTTAGATCTTCTTCAGAACCTGAAATACTGTGTCATCTAATCGATTATTTGTGCTTATTTATGAGTGGATTGTTGTCACACGTTGTAGACACATACTTAGATATTAGGCCGTACCGAGACTCCGACAGGTATCGTCATTGTCAAGGCTTGAAAGGTCACAAGTCACAACAGAGTGAATGCCGACGACAAGATGTCAAACGTGGGATCGGTCCTTGAACGTCTTCATATCTGGCCTCAGGTACCATTCGCGTGCGGTGCGGGCCGTCTTGTCAGGGACCTTCGCTCTTGCGCTTGTGCTTCGCTACAAACTCTGACTTCTTTCGGGCTCGGTCGCTGTTGGCTCCGGGAATTCGAGCCTTGTCCACACACTCACATTCCTGGCACTACTGGCTATGATACTACTTGTCTAAGCCTTTGAAGTAGTGATGCCCTAGTCTCAGGGTGATCTCCTGCAGCGTTGAGTGCGGAAACTAGAGCAAATATCTCGGTCCTTATCTGGCCTAATCGGGTTCACGCGGGAGTCCCGTCAGCTGAATTGGGCTTAGCGCGGGAGTCCCGTCGAAAAGCGGGGTCAAGTCCCGCAGTCCCGCGAAATACCTGGGACGTCCCATCCCCGTCCCTGTCCCATTGTCCCGTCCCGGTTGGGAACACTGATTCGCAGCCGACATGGGCTCCGTCTCATCGCGCCTCGCCTGTGTCTCGGTCCCGATCACCGCCATACACTGCTCCATCTGCGCACGCACAAGCTGACTGACTATCTTTGGGAGCCGGAGGGGGTAATTTAAGCGAAAAGTTGAATAGCCATCAGGCATAGCGTTGGTCCTGATGCCAGAAGCGCTGTTCGTGATCTTGGAGTAAAGCCAGGGTAGTTAGCGACCTAGGAGTAAAGGCAAGTAAAAAAAATACCTTGCCATTTGAGTCAGGCTTCCGAAGACGAGAACGAGAAGCTTGGCTTACCGACGAGTCTCCCATTGTCTGCGTTCGAACTTGCGACCCTGTGAGCAGATGCGATGTCGAAATTATGTGTGCGGACGTGGGCAATTTGTTTTAGTTTTGGTTTGTGTGTAGGCAGAGGAAGCCCTGCTGGATCGCTCATTTGGAGATGAATTTAGGTACGTAGTAAATTTAGGAGGTACATGAGGTACCTAATGCTGCGCATCAGCGACGTGCGCTGATTGGCTTTATTAGTCGTGGGGAGTCTAACGCGCGACGACGCGCCTGACCCCCAACCACCCGCTTTTTTACCCCGTATTCTCGAGTCTCAAGACTCATTCAAGAATCAAGAGCCTGACCAATGTTCCAACCAGCAAGTAACAAAACAGCAGGAGCAGACTTCTTCCTGGACCTCTTGGATCACGGGCACCACCTCCCATGGAGGGTCACGTGAATCCTCGGCAGCGGGACTCTTCAGCTTTACTATTCCATAGGCCCACCGACCCAACGCAGGAGGGGCCCTTCGGACTTCCCATTTTAATGATGAGTGATGATGACTCAGGACTCAGGAGTCAGATTTTCGATCGGGGAACTCTGATGGCTCGGATTGTGAACGAAGCGCGAATGCGAACGCAACCACTGTCACCCAGACCAATTCACAACATTGAACATCTTGATTCTTTCACAGGCCCTCTATCTATGTACAACGGGGCTTTGCAATCTGCGGTCACTTCATGCTTGGATTCGCACGCTAACAGTCTTCAGTCCGACCGGATCAAGATCAATCGGGTTGGATTACTCCTTTTGGACAATGCTCTGCTCTGCATCTGCTCTGCATCTGCTCTGCATCTGCTCTGCATCTACACAGACCGAAGCAGCACGAATCTCCACAGACATCATTGACAGACTTGAAAACGCGGTTCCGCGGCGCCAGGGAAGAGGGAAGAACACACAGAGATGTTGGGGAGCTGAAATTCAAAGGCAACATGGCCCTATATCTCGACACGAACCAATATCTCGATACGAACCAATATCTCGACACGAACAAATATCTCGACATGAACAAATATCGCACCGATCACCAAGACCTTGACACTTCAGAACACTTGGAGTGGTCGAGAGGAGACTGATATATGGGGCCTGCCGAGCAGCATCACAGACATGATACTTTCTAGGCACGACCACCACAGCCAGACAAGGACTTCCTCTTAAGCCCTTGCATTTCAGTAGTGAGATGTTGCGCCGTGTCGCCCTAGTATCTCAGCCCCAACATCCACAAACATACGCCACTTCGCCTCCGTCGGTGAGATCCAGATGCCAAGTGCCGGGTTTCTAAGGAGGTGTTACCGTGTGTGTCGTTTGACCTATGAGGATGCAAGATCTGAGCCTTGTCATAGGGCCAAAAGGAATGACCCGACCCAATTGATCTTGATCCGCCGATCCGTCGGACTGAATCTAGTCAGCGTGCGAATCCAAGGATGAGGTTACTGAAGACCACCGGGCGCGAGATCAGATCATTCCCGTTGTCGGTACACTAAACTGCTTCACTACGCCCCCAGCCTCGTTGTTTTTGCTCTGCGCCTTGAGATGGCCACTCGCTACGATAGGAGGACGTCTCAGAATGAATACAGTTTTTAGTCGGCACGAGCATATCGAGCAATGCTACACTCCCACGCGCTTCCCGTATTAATGATTTTCTCTTCTTGGAAATTTCTCCATGCATTGTACCGCGAGCTACTGAGTCACTACCAGCCATGCTGTCACGTCTGGGAACGGCATAGATAGAGGCTGCATGCGCGAAAACTGAACCGTGGTGGCATCCTCTATGCATCGCTGCTCTTTCGCCGATCATCAACGTGGATGCGGCCCTCAACGACCTCATCAGGCACCTCGCCCATGTACACCTCTATGTGTGACACTCCCTCCGCTTCGTAGTTGGTGTCGCTGACGTGGTACAGAACCAAGGCACAGAGAGGAAGCGAAACTAGGGTCAGGAGCCACGATATGAGGGCTTCGCCCAAATACGCAGTTCGCACGGCGTCCATGCCAAACGACACGGCGGCACCAGCGGACTGGATGCTTTTGTAGTAGCCAGCCATACGTGCAAGCCTGAATGGGTCGTTCGTGATAGACGACATGGTGTAGTAGGCCAGGCCTTGATAGGCGGCGTCGACCACGTAGTCTAAAGATAGGTACATGCTTCCTTAGCCGCAGATTGCAAACAACGCCCAGCACGCAGTAAAATGCAAGTACTGAGACCGTGAGACGCGAACGAATGAATTCATGAAACTTACAAGCGAAAAGCAGGATGATAGGGCCAGTAGCGACACCGACTGTCCAATCCCAAGAGCGAGCTTCCCCCAAGACGAGCTGCTGCCCACGGACGAACTTGGTCTGAAACCCCAAGCCGCCGGCCCATACGAGACACATGAGAAAGGTGACAAAGGCACAGGACCATAAAGCTCGCTTGCGTCGATGAAACGGCAAGTTGTCGGTTACAAAGCCAATCAGTATAGAACCGAGGATGGAACCAAGGCCCGTCAAAAGAGCAACCAGAGCTCGTGTGCGGCCATTAAACAGGAAGGCGGTGATGGCGCCCTGATAGGCGTATAAGTAGTTGGAGGAGAAAAACATGGGGAACAACGCAATCATGCGCCAATCCTTGAACATGCCAAGAAACTCCCTGAACTCTTGTGTGGGGGTGAGAGACTCGGGAAGCTTTACTATAACTCCATCGCCACGAACAACCACCTCCGGAGGCAGCACTAGCCAGCTAGTGGCCAGGGAAGTCAGCATGATGATCATAAAGGCGACGTACACGCCGTTGGATACACCAGGCGAGTCGCTATGAAAGTCGATCCCGAGAGCAATTGCAGCGCCGAGCACGGTTCCCGTTTGGAAGATAGACCAAAATAGGGTGAACGCTCGTCCCTTGTCCTTTTCGAGCGGGTAGGACATCATAATGGCACCTTGCGCGGCCCAGAAGAGCGCTGCCGAAAGACCCAAAACGCCACCTGCAAAAATAACGAACCACCGAGTGCCGTTGCGTTGATAGCACCAAAGTGATCCGAGATACAGTGCGTATCCCGTGGTGCCGAGAGAGAGAGTGAGTCGGGGCCCAAGGATATTCTGCATGAAGTACGGTAAACAAGGTGTCAACGAGGGCAGCGTGTTCCCGGCCCTCCCCTGAAGGGGAAAGAGGAGTGGGTTGAACGCACATTGACACTGCCGCCAAAGAAACCACCGAGGAAGAACATTCCGTATAAGACACTGTTGGCGATATCGCTGAGCTGAACATCGCTCATGCCACCAGCACCCAAGTTACTGATGGCACTGAACATTCCGACGGAGCAGAATGCCACGAAACCCACGATGGACACCTGCGTCCATGGCGAATTGTCTGTTATCAGAGATCAGCTGATGTCTGATCTGCGAACGCTCCCACATAGACGGCCAGCGCCAGGCTCCTCGAGAGGCCCACTCACATCGACAGCCAGCAATTTGAATCTGGGCGAGCTTCATCATGATCCCGATGACTTAGATGGCGGCCTTGGTTGTTGGTCGGAGCACAACCGCAGGTGGTAGCAAACGAATCGTGCAGATCAATGAGTTGAAAGAGTGTAGGCCACCTAGAACATTCGAACATGAGCTGGATGCTCTGGTGTTTAATTAGTAAACGCCTGTCTGAAGCTCGAGACGACAACTCTCTCATATATCACAGATTGGATTGGCCGTGGAGCCGCCCGCCATCACCACTCACGACTCACGAGGCACCAGTACATCGCGCTAAGCATCCGCCAGGCACAAAATTCGGCAAGCAACGGCAGGAGCCACCAGACCCCCCCACCCCCGCGAGAACTGACGCCGCAGCCGCTAGGTATGGTACCAGGTACATACCCAACAGGCTCAATAGCCCAACCAGGTCGTCACTACGTACACCCCCCCTTACAAAGTTATCGGCCAGCTAACTGCCTACCTAGGCAGGTACCTACCTAGGTATATTAGGAATATCTTTGCTTCCTTGAGATATAGACCTTGATGTCAACCTCGGACAGGTTCTCTGCAAACGCATAAAGCATTCAGACTGGAGTATCACTTTGATACGCCACTCACTGTATAGGTACCACAGAGACCGACTGCACTCTCTGACGGCTCGCGGTTCCTTGTCAAGTCTGCTGCAGAGGCTGTTAGAGCTAGACAATCGGAATCGCTGCGATTGCGTGGTGAGCCAGAAAGTCGTACTCAGCTTTCAGCGGGTTCAAAACGCTTGCAATTGCTTTGGGATGACGGCAAAATACAATGGGCTTTGGCGCGGTACGTACGCTATGCACTGGTAGCACGAGATCCCGTTGCTTCGATAAGTACAGAAGTACAGGGCCTTGCGGTTGCGGAGGATATCAGAGCTAGCCAGCATGTCGAAAGCGAAGAATACGGGCGCAATGACAAAAGAAGAAGTACAGACAGACAAACGAGGCGTGTTGTATGAGTTGGAAAGCGCACTTTCTCGATTCGATTGCCCGTTATCACGTGACACGGTATCGCTGCTGGGTCACGTTCGCTCCTGCCTGATGAAGCGAGCGATCCATCATCCACACATACGGATTGGCACTCGCTTAAGCAAAATGATCAGTCATATGGTCAAAACTTTAACCAGCAGATCGTCGCAGTCTTTTCTCTTTCTTTCTTTCTTTCTTTTCCTCTCTAACTTGCAGTCCTCTTTTATAGCGATCAATAGAGCGTCCTTTAGCCTCTCCTACTTTACGATCCGTTACAGGGATTACTGCCTGTCGGATGTCCTTCATATCCTGTGGTCTGTCTCCCCCCTTTCTTTCATCTACCTCTCTTCCTTCCTTTCATATCGTCCTCTTTTCTTCTACTTTTTATCACCACGTGTAAGAGTGAGACAACACGCATAAGAGCCGGAAACTAACTCGTCGAGCCTTATTAGTTTGCTTTCCCGGTCAAATTTGCAAAGCTCGAACGGCTCTGGATTGGCCCGGGGGTGACAAAGTTCGAACCACTGTCCGAGAGAGACTCAAAAGCGTCTTGGGAAGGCAAATGGCCGTCCCTGAAGGTGCTGGTGTTCCACTTCGAAGCATCAACTTATACATTGGAACACTTTTCGCAAGCAACTTGGAGCTCAACGATAAGCAATGGATGATACTGGAGGTTCCCCCAATAAAATATTATCTTTAGTATGTCCGCCCCGCCCAGAATGCTCCATTAAGGAAGCGCGTTTTTCTCTTGTCTGCTTCTCGACTGCAGATAATGAGGGCGCGTGCGTGTGAAAGCGAGTCTGCGAGATACTAACTCGTCGAATCTTGGTAGTTCCATCTATCTGTCGCGTTCCCAGGGCTGGAACAGCTTTCTATTGGCCCCATTGTGCCATTCATGAACCCAGAGCCTGTCGCACGTTGGCGGGAAGTATGGGAAACAATATGGCCGAATTTAAAGGTCCTGAAAGTAGAGACATGTGACCTCGGAGAAGAAGGCGCCTTGATAGATGAAACGGAAAAAACTGAAACGACGCGCTCGACACTGCGGTACTTGTTGTGCCTCAACCGCGGCAACTCACTACAACATATCATTATGCAATTCCAGAACATGGACTGGCCTCGCCCTTTCAGCCACGAGGATCATCATCTTCTCCCAAACTTCAACATTGCCGAAAATTCTGAATTCCGGAACTTGCGTTCCTTCAGATCGCAAAAGTTCTGGATGGCTCCCGAACAAGCCCGAACGCTGCTCTCCCACGCGATTGGCACTAGAAAACTCGTATCCTTTGACATCGTCTTCCCGATGGATACCCCTGGTGGACCCATTGGAGACGCGAGTGTGCATAATCTACAAGGCTATGAATGGTTCCGCGGCACTCGCACCATTCAGACGTTGGGGTGCTATGATTTCCGATTCCGGCGTGCCGAAAACGATGAGGACCTACCCCTATCGCAATTTCTGGCCTCGTTTCCCAACCTGCGGACGTTGAGCATTGACTCAAGGCACTACAAACAAGATGAGTTTGCTACTGTGGTGGTTGCGATTATGAAGCGCACGCATCTCAAGACCATCTACACGACTTCTGTCGAAGGCGAGGTGTTAGACCAGTTGAGGCAGACGGCACGAGATCGCGGCGTAGAATTGATAGACGGGGATCGGCCAGAGCAATGGCCGATGACGCTTTCGGAATGGGAGGAATAGTGGAAAGGTTTTTATAGGACGTAGCCACCCCGTCCTGCCTTCAGGGAACTTCTTCGGATTCCTCTCACGACTCCAAGTTTACATTGTTACAACCGCGCTCCCTCTCTCTCGTCCGTTCTACGATTCCTCCCTCCAGAGGGCTGCGACTCGCGAGGGACAACCTTGAACCTCCTCGAGGCTCGCGCAATACAACAGGCATCGATCAGCACTGTGTACAAGAAAACAGGACCTTTTTTGAGCATTAGAACAGCGTTTTGGCCCTCGATAGACATGCGAGTGTGTAGTTACCAGTACGCACTAAGAGGCAGCCTCGTAACACACGGTGTAAGCTTTTGAAACGTGATGTGACGGATTCGAGCTTGTACTCCGTAGCTTATATCCAGTTGGACGTGGCCGTAGTGTGTATGATGAGCCAGAATTGACATTTCATCGTCACAAGCTCAGCTGCTCACTGATCAGAGACTCGAGAGATGATAGATCTTCACATGTAGGGCGGTATCTCAGGAGTCAGGAGTCCTCAGTCAGCACGACAAGTTCATCCTCGACGATGGCATTTGTCTGGCACAGCACGTGGCAAAGACCAGTGTTTGACGCCATTGAAAAGAGCAATGACAGACTTTCGTCCTGACTCCTCCCAAGATCTCTAGAGGCGTGATTTCTTCCTCTGAGTCCTCAGGCCTGCGCTCATCTAATTCTACATGGAATTCAGATAGACGTCTATCCCGACAACGTCATTGGCCAGTGCTCTGGTCGATCCCCGTCTATCAATTCTACGCCGCGATCCCGTGCCGTCTGCGTCAACTGGTCTAACACTTCGCCTTTCACAGAAGTCGTGTAGATGGTCTTGAGATGCGTGCGCTTCATAATCGCAACCACCACAGTAGCAAACTCATCTTGTTTGTAGTGCCTTGAGTCAATGCTCAACGTCCGCAGGTTGGGAAACGAGGCCAGAAATTGCGGCAGGGGCAGATGCTCGTCGTTTTCAGCATCGACTCCAAAGCGGAACCTATAGCATCCCAACGTGTGAATGGTACGAGTGCCGCGTAACCATTTGTAGTCCTGCAAATGGCGAATATTCGAGTTCTGAAAGCGGAGCGTATCAGGGGGCCACTCTTCGGGTTTCGGGAAGACAATGTCAAAGGAGGTCAATGTCTTGGCCTGAATCGAGTTGGAGAGCAAGCTTCGAGCATCTTCAGACGTAATACACGAATTGTGCGACCTGAAGGATCGCAGGTTTCGAAATTGTGGATTCTGGGCAACTTCGAGTTTAGGGACCAAGTCATCCATGCCGCCGAAAGGGCGAGGCCAGTCATAATGATGGCTTTCAATAACAATATGCTGTAGAGAGTTGCCGCGATTAAGGCACATCAGGTACTGCAACGTCGAACGCGTTCTTTCCGAGAAATAACGTGTCAACATGAAGTTACTGACATCGAAGAGTGTGTCGTCGAAAGGTGGTATCGGAAGTCCCAATGCCTCGACTCTGAGTACCTTTAAGTGTGGCCAAACACTTCCCCATTTTTCTCGCCATATTGGCGCAGGTTCTAGGTTCAGATCAGGTATTCCGGGGCCGATGGAAAGTTGTTCGAGTTTTGGGAACGCGTCAGAGAGATAGAACTATGGAAACGTGATGGGTTAGTTTTCTCGCTTTCACGCACGCCGACTCGTTCTCCCCAATCGGGGAGATGATAGGAGAAAGATGAGAGGAAAACGCTTCTTAATGGAGCACTCGGGGCGGGGAAGACAGACTATAGATAATGTGTTGTCGTAGGAACCTCCACTATTGTCCATTCGCAAAGTCTTCAGCTCGGTAAGACGGGGTATCGTTTGCCCACTGTTGAACCATGGCCGTGGAATACCCCAGATAGTGAGATGCTTCAAACAGCTAGCAGTTGCAAACTCGAGGGATGTCTGAGGATATACGGAACGGGAAAGCGTATCGTGATCCGCAAGGAAAGCATGTGCCGCAAATCGTTTCCACATGTTGTCATCTGGAGGGAAATTAAAATCATCCGATAGCTGCCTAATCTGCAAATTCTCCAAACGAGGTGATGCTAGCAGTAGCGCCATCAAAGTTGATTCAGTGAGCGTCGTCGTCTTTCTTGACATCACTATCTTCCTGGCACCCCCATCTCCTGCCCAGGACAGCACTCTGTTCAATTCCTCGAAGCTTGGATCGCAGTCCAGCGTCATAGGCATACGGAGAAGGTTAATGCTCCTCCATAAGGGGGCATGCAGGGGGCTGGTGAGCGTGCGTGACCATTGCTTGCAAACTCGCAGACAGAGACTGTGTCACGCTTTACGTCAGCCAAAGTAGGTATTTCGAGTATTTGGCAACGAATTGATGCGATAGAAAGCGAGGAGAAATTAACGCACAGATTTTCAGGAAAGCTCAGGTGCGAAAAGATGTTCGTGACGATATCGGCGGGCAGGCACATCGGATCTTGTCTAAAGACGCGCAGACGGAGTGATTCGCGTGCATCATAAAGTTCCTGAGCATTGACTGGTCAATATACACCTGATGTGACCGCGCCCTGATCAATCATCACCTTAGGCCGAGAATCATGCATCTCACCTGTAATCCGGGCGATACCATGACAAACTCCTCACCGATCTCGATTCCAGTCTTATACATCCCCCAGGCATACTCGTATTTTTTTTGCAGCCGCGCAACTTTCCCCAGACGAAGGTATCCCTAGAGTTGAGACTGGTCAGCTCAAGGTCAGCAAGCCATGCCAGGCGCCGGCAAAGAAAGCTTACATCTGGAAGTCGAGGAGCCAGTTCCACCATCCATTCAGCGTCATTCATAGCGTCGTCGAGTCGACCCATAGCCTCGTGCGATGCAGCTCGAAGATCTAAAGCCAGGATATGGTACGGATTGTCACAGTTTTTGAACAATATGCCAACGTCGCAATGACAGGTGTACATTATTTCTTTGGAAATCGAGCCCCCTTGAGCAGCGGTTCTTGCGAAGTCTTTGCAAGTGCATCTCCCTCGTTTAAGGCCTCTGGCGCATGGGCAGCTTCTAATAGCCTGTTCAGTCACAGAACATTGTTAGAAAGGTACTCTTCAACTTCTTCACAACCTCGTGTGCTGCCGCGACGACTCACCCTGGTGAAGAATGGCAACGCCCGCTCGTACTTCTGAATCGCACAACAGTGGCGGCCAGACTGGATCAGATCATCCATCGAGAGTACGGGATTGAAGAGAGATGAAGACATGATTCTGGTGAGACGATTGCGAGAGTCTGCGCATGACAACTTGGTGACTAATGATGCCGTAGTAGATGGGTGAGAATGTGGCAGAGGCAATGCGGCAGTCGAATCCTAATTAGTAAATAAGGCAGAGGCAAAGCGACAAAATGTGGCGGGTTCAACTCGACGCGAGGTTCAGTCAGTCGATACTTACGCTCGAGGTGTTTTGGATACCCATTTCATTCGTCTCACGAGTCAACCACCCTTTTACTTAGCTGCATGCGTCTCTCATTCGCACCCTCCAGTGCCTTTTCTTCCGCAACCGCACGCCGCAGAAATATCACCAGCCCTAATTGCTCGGGCCACACCCACGCATATTCTTCAAAGCTTAAACAGGGCGATATGCCATATGGCCACTGACCACGTGCCAGGGCGTAAGTCTGGAGTCACACAGGCTTGGCGCATAGGGGACTGTGAAAGTGTTGGAATCGCTGCCTTCAACGGCACTAGCGCATACGTGGCCACTGAGTCACTAGTCACTAGTCACTGGCAGTGACACACACCTGTACGTGGCAGTACTGCCACCTGTTAAGTACTGCTACGCGGCCACGACTAGCGCACATGTAAGGTGGTATGATGTATCGCCGTATCAGGAGTCAACCCTTGAAGACGGCATTTGTCTTGACGTCTTTTCAAAGCGCGATGGCATACTTTCGCTTTCTAAAGTTCTCTAGAGGTGTCCTTGGCGTCTGCGCTTATCCACTTGTACATGGATGGACCTTAGCAAAAAGACGTCTGAGGCCCAAAAATGTCCCTAAGCAGTCCCTTAGCCCCGACTTCTGCATTGAAGTTTCAAAGTGCTCTAGAACGTCACAAGCCGGGTCAACTTCCAAGTGTAGACTTGCGGCACGTGACGGGATGTTTCCTGAGACGAAAGCATTTCCCCTGCGTTTGAGAAAGAGAAGGTAGCATCAGCATCATTCATGTATGTCTGTCCACTGGTCCAAAGAGAGCTCGGAGCGCAAAAGCTCCCTGACGGAAGAAATTGCCTAGACTCGAGAGTCGGTGTAAATAAAGAGACTAGGTAAGAAAAACACGCTTCTATTTCTCTGCTTCTGTTCCAGTAAGAAAGACAATATTTATCGAGTAGTCTCCAGTCATTGGTATATGCAAGTCCTTCACACCTCAGTCTGATTGTATACGCCCTCGTGGACAACAGGAGAATCCAAAACCTCCTCCTGAGTCCTTATCACTTGAAGAACAATCCACGGCGTTCTCTCGACTTTGAGATGGCGCTAGAATTGCTCTTCTCTGTCGATATCCGGATTCGAGGGCAGGTGCCAGGCCCGTTGCAACTTGCAAGTGTTATCTAAAAGTGAGTCGAGGCGCACGAGCAAGCACACAGACTGTAGACACGCTCATTCTACGAGTGGCAGTGCGCCTTGGGCCCCCTATTCTGACAGCGGCATCGGCCATTGCTGTGGCCGCAATTCTTCTACCAATTTCACGCCGTGCTCCCATGCCGCTTGCCTCAGCTGGTCTAACGCTGGGCCCTTTACATCCGCCGTGTAGATGGTCTTGAGATGCGTGCGCTTCATAATCGCAACCACCACATTCACAAACCTGGAATCTTGCGAATGGTTTGTGGATGTGGAGGTTGTCATTGAATTATCCGGGACATCCCGGAAGGGGTGGAACCGTCCCCGAGCCATTGGTAAATTTGAGGTCCAAATATTGAATGGCTCGTGCTCACATTGGGCGGAATAAATTTCCAAAGTCCGCAGATTGGGAAATGAGGCCAGAAACTGCGGCAGGGGCAGGTCCTCGTCGTCTTTTGGGTTGTTCGGGAATCGGAAATTGAAGCATCCTATCGTGTGAATCGATGGAGCGCCGCGAGCCCATTCGTAGCCCTTCAAATGGCGAATACTTGCGTCTCCAGCGCGATCGATAGTATCGGTTATGAAGATAGACTCTTGAGGGAAGACAATGTCAAAGGATCTCAACTGTTTGCTCATGATTCCGTTGTAAAGCAGGGTTCGGGCTCCATCGGGTGGGATACACACCGAGTTCGACCTGAAAGAATGCAGATCTTTGTACTCAAAACGCTGCGCATCGTCGAGTTTAGGGAGTATGCCACGAATATCTATGGAAATGCAAGCCCGACCCTTTTTCTCGACCCTAAAACGAACATGTTGCAGTGAGTTGCCGCGGTTGAGACACCCCAGATTCCGTAGCTTCGAAAGACTTCTGTTTACAGAATCATTGGCGACTTTGGAACCGTGTAAATCGAATATGAAGACCTTCAAATGCGGCCATATAGTTTCCATCCTCTCTAGCCCGACCTCCCCAGGATCAGAGTCTATATGTGGCACGTTTGGGCCGATCCAAAGCTGTTCGAGGCTGGGAAAGGCGGTGGAGAGGGGTAACTATCAGGACTCAATCAATTAGTGCCATTGCTCCCAAGCCCGCCTCCTCGTTCTATACATGTAGCGACGATTCCCGAATGGGAGACAAGAAATCGAAGACAGAGGTTTTTTATTGCGGCTCTTTGGGTGGGGAAGACGGACTATACTCAATGAGATTCTGTCGTTATCCTTATGCTCAAAATGGTCCATTCGCAAAGTCTTCACCTTAGGAAAAAGGGGCATCAATGGCGGCGAAAGCTCCCAATTGAACCATTGATATGGAATTCCGACGAAGTCGAGATGCTCCAAAGAGCTCGCAGCATTCTGCAGGAACGATTGAGGGAATCCTCGAGGATAATCTACTGTAACATCATAGAAAGATCGGTGATAGCTCTGAACGGAAACGTGCCTGAGTCGATTCCATCTCTTGTCGTTCAGAGAGGGCCATTGATCTAGATCTAGCAGCCCGATCTCGAGGTACTCGAGGCTAGGCGATGCTATGAGCAGATGCACGAACGCGGTGGGAGGAAGCGTCAACTTTCTCGGTATCACGATCTTCCTTGCACCTCCGGCCCCTGCCCAGGACAGTATCTTTTTTATGTCTTCTGCGAGTGGTCTCGGCCTCAAAACCCTATTGGGAAACACAATATTTCTCCACAATGGGCCATACGAGGGACTCGTGAGTGTGCGTTTCCATTTCCTGCAAACGCGCAGAAGAACACTATGTATTCAAATGCATGATATCAGCCAAAACATTGGACGACGAATCAGCGCTCAACTCAGCAAAGGGCAGGGGAAATCTACGCACAGAATTTCGGTGAAGTTCAGGTGCAAGAAGATGTGCGTGACCAACTCGCTTGGCAGGCACAATGGATCTTGTCGATAGAAGCGCCTGTGGAGGGGTTCGCGTGCATAATAAAGTTGCTGAGGATCGGCTGGTTAATAGACGCCGGACGTGACCACGTCACGATCGCCTTGGGCCGAGGGCCATGTATCTCACCTGCAATCCGGGCGAAAGGCCCACGACGAATTCCTTGTTGACCTCGATTCCAGCCGTATACACCCTCCAGGCATACTCGTATTTTTTTTGCAGCTGCGCAACTTTTCCCAGACGAAGGTATCCCTAGAGTCGGGACAGATCAGCTCAAGGTCGGAGGTCCGCAAGCCATGTAAGGCGCTGGCAAGGACGGCTTACATCTGGAAGTCGGGGAGCTAGTTTCACCATCCATTCAGCGTCATTCATCGCGTCGTCGAGTTTGCCCAAAGCCCCGTACGATGCAGCTCGAAGATCTAGAGCCACGATATGGTACGGGTTGTCACAGTTTTCGAACAATATGCCAACCTCGCAATGGCAAGGATGCATTACTTCTTTAGATATCGAGCCCCCTTGAGCAGCGACTCTTTCGAAGTTTTTGCAAGTGCATCTGCGTCGTTCGCGGCCTTTGGCGCATGGGCAGCTTCTCAAGGCCTGTTGTCAGGGAACAAAACTGTTAGACAGGTACTCTGTAATTCTTCACAACCTCGGGCGCTCGCGAAGACTCACCCTGGTGAAGAATGGCAACGCATACTCGTATTCCCGAATCGCATAACAGTGGCGGCCAGACTGAATCAGATCATCCATCGTGGGCTCGGGATTGAAGAGGGATGAAGACATGATTCTGGTGAGACGATTGCGAGAGCCCTCGAATAAGCTATGACGTGATCACGAATAATCTCGTGGTCGCGGACGAGAGCGCGGCGAGAATTTACGCTTGGTCGGTCTTCTTCGCGGCCTCTCGTGGATGAGATGGGATGAGGTAGGCGAGGCGACTTAATAAGTCTACGACTACTCTGGAGTCTGTACACACCATTACGGAAGGTGTCTTGGTCCAATCGTCATGTGCCGGGGCGTAAATCCGAAGCTCGGCTCATAGGATCGGGTCTACCGATACTCCGTAGCAAAAGCAAAAAGAAAAGAATAAAAGAATTCATGGTATAGGCTCAGAGGCAGCAGAGCAACAGACGTTGTCGCCGGACCCTGGTCAAATAACGGACAAGAAAATGTACTCCGTACATATGTAGGTACATACCTAGGTACATAAGAAGAACCGGAGCTGTGTTGGGAGTTGTACCTAGGTGTCAAGGTCCAGGGACATTGGTACCTACAAGGATCAACGGTAATGACTGCAGGGTTGCAGTCTGCAGACAAGGGTCGAATATCTGGCCATGAGGCCATACCTACCTACATACGTACATACCTACCTATTCCGTAGATGATAGGTACACTCCGTACATACGGAGTAGGTATGTAGGCATGTATGTAGCAGCGGAGACCGGAAGAAATCAGAGTTTGAAGGTTGAAGCGGAGGTACATGTAACAGCATATACCGTGGGAGCGCCGGAAGTTCAAGTAAGAAAACTGGCTCGTAGGTACATAATGCCCCGGCCTTTGACATCAGGTTCTCAGTCTTCACGATGCTGTGAACTTTCAACCCCAAGCCTTGACACTTGACAAATGGGAAGTGGCGTCTTTACCCTCGACAAGCAAGCAAGTACGGAGGACGCAATGAGAGCCAGTTTCATCTCGCGCAGCGCAAGCTTCTGACTTGCCATATGATGGGATGGATTAGAGCTTGAATTGTTGATCGGAACGATGCAGCTGCGTCGCTGCGAGGTGAGACGGGTAACGAAGTGGTACGTTCGGCCGGAGCGAGAATGAACGCTCAAAATTGACAAGCCGGCGTCCCCATCAGACGAGAAGATCCTTGGCAAAAGATCAATGTACATACCTACCTAGTTGTATCAGTAAGGCGGTGTCTCAGCCTTGACAGTTCATCCTGGAAAGCGCAGTCGTCCAACACAGGACATGGCAAGGGCCAGCGTTGGGGGCTTGGAAATGTCATTTTTGTCAATCCGAAACGTAATATGCAATCGAGTCTGGCTCTCCAACAGATGAGTCTTTTCTCTGAGCCCATGGGGCCTGCGCTCACTTCTCAGTGTGACATGGTACAAGATTTTGTCCGACGCGGAAGAAGTCCATGGAAAAAGTGGTTTGTCTGTACATTGTTGGTAGATTCTTCACCATGTCCATCGTCGCCCTACGAGAGTTGTTCCTGATGGCGTCGGTGACAGCCGTCACCGTTGCGACGTCGGCGAAGTTCCAACCGTCCTACGGATACATGTACATACCTACCTAACATACCTAGGTACCTACCTATCTTACCTAGGTATCTGTTCAAATGCGGGGACGCGTTCGTCTTCGGTGAATCGGGTGTCACTCCGGCCTTCACCAGCGGCACGACAAGGCCTAGGTTCGTATGTATGCGAAGACGGGACTTGCCGCGCCGACAACCGAGGACTCAGACGGCCTTGGCAACTCTTAGCGGTCCTGTGAACCCATGCTGCCATTGTCCGTGCGGGTATTTCGACGGACTTGTGCTGTAGCGGATATCCATTGGGAGAAGATCTTTGGGTCTTGAAAGTGCGCAAAGGCTCTCCGAGGGAAGAATGTTCTTACACTTGGGTGTACAGAGTGACAAGAGAAGGAAAATAGACTTTGATTCCTCTTTGTTTTCAAGGACAAAACGATTGTTTATCAACGATAGTAGCCCTCAGTCTTTGGCAAAGGCCAGTACTTCACGCACGATTCCATTCGCACTCGCCTCCATGGGCAGCAGGAGAAACAGTAACCACCCTAAGTAGGGCAGCGCATGGTGTTTGCTCGACGATGAATTGGTTTCCCAGATTTAAGTTTCGGTCGAGAACTAGAGGGCAGGCCTGTTGTATGTACTCATCTCACATGGAGTGACTTGAAAATGAGTCGACGCGCACAAGACAGCACGCAGACACGCACGCGTACACGTACTAACGCTTAGTCTGCGCCCCCTATTCCGACAGCGGAATCGGCCATTGCTGTGGCCGCAGCTTGTCTATCAATTCCACGTCATGCTCTCGTGCCGCTTGCTTCAGCTGGTCTAACGCTACGCCCTCGACATCTGTCGTGTAGATGGTCTTGAGATGCGTGCGCTTCATAATTGCAACCACAACATTCACAAACTCGGATGGCTCATAGCTATATTGAGCGGAATAAATTTTCAAAGTCCGCAGGTTAGGAAACGAGGCCAAGAATTGGGGCAGAGGCAGGTCCTCGTCGTTTTTAGGGTCGTTCCGGAATCGAAAATGGTGGCACCCCATCGTGTGGACTGACGGAGCGCCGCGAGCCCATTCGTAAGCCTTCAAATGGCGAATACTCGCGTCTCCAACGCGACCGATAGCAGTGGTAGACTCATCAGGGAAGACAATGTCAAAGGACCCCAACTGTTTAGTCATGATTGCGTTGTAAAGCAAGGTTCGGGCTCCGTCGGGCGGAATACACACCATGGTCGACCTGAAAGAATGCAGATTTTGGTACTCAGAATGCTGCACATCGCCGAGATCAGGTAGTATGTCATGGGTCCCTTTGAAAATGTAAGGCGCGCCCTTTTTCTCGAATCTTAAATGAATATGGTGCAGTGAGTTGCCGCGGTTGAGACACCTCAGTTCCCGTAGCATCGAACGCGTTCTGTCTACTGAATAATGGGCGGAGTCGCCAATTCCACTAAACCCGTATGAATCGAATATAAACACCTTTAAGTGTGGCCATATAGTTTCCAACCTCTCTGGCCCAACCTCCCCGGTATCCGGGTCCATGTGTGGGCCGTGGCAGGTTTGGGCCGGTCCAAAGCTGTTGGAGGCTGGGAAAGGCGGTGGAGAGGGGTAACTGTGGATCAATTAGTTTCATCGCTCCCAAGCGTGCCAGCTCGTTCTTTGGGAGACGAGAAGACGAAGCAAGGAAGGGAAGACTACAAGTTTTTTCGTGAAGGTTCTTTGGGTGGAGATGACGAACTGTACGAAAGAAGACATTGAGATCTAGCCCGTGATGGTCGATTCGTAAAGTCTTCACCTTGGGAAGAAGGGGCATCGATGGCGGCCTGTTGAACCATTGCTGTGGAATTCCGACGAATTCGAGGTGCTCCAAAGAGCTCGCAGCATTCTGCAGGAACGACTGGGGGAATCCTCGAGGACAGTCTACTGTAATATCATAGAAACATCGGTGATGGCTCTGAACGGAAACGTGCCTGAGTCGATTCCATCTCTTGTCGTCCGGAGGGAGCCATTGACCTCGATCTAGCAGCCCGATCTCGAGGTACTCGAGGCTAGGCGATGCTGTGAGCAGATGCACGAACGCGGTGGGAGGAAGCGTCAACTTTCTCGGTATCACGATCTTCCTTGCACCTCCGGCCCCTGCCCAGGACAGTATCTTTTTTATGTCTTCTGCGAGTGGTCTCGGCCTCAAGACCCTATTGGGAAATACAATATTTCTCCACAATTGGCCATGCGAGGGACTCGTGAGTGTGCGTTTCCATTCCTTGCAAACGCGCAGAAGGACACTATTCAATGCATGATATCAGCCAAAACACTGGACGACGAATCGGTGCTCAACTCAGCAAAGGGCAGGGGAAATCCACGCACAGAATTTCGGTGAAGTTCAGGTGCAAGAAGATGTGCGTGACCAACTCGCTGGGCAGGCACACCGGATCTTGTCTAAAGACGTGCACGGTGCCGGTGGAGGGCTTTTTGTGCACCATATAGTTGCTGAGTATCGACTCGTAAGACACCAAATGCGACCGCGGCATGTACAACTTGGGCCGAAGACCGTGCTATCTCACCTGCAATTCGGGAGAGGAGTCTAGGGCAGACTCCTTGTTTGCCTCGATTCTAGCCGTAATAACCTTCCAGGCAAACTCGTCATTATTTTGCAGCCTCGCAATGTTGCCCGCACGAAGATATCCCTGGAAGTCAGGACTGATCAGCATAGGGGCGTGGACCTCCAAAAAAGGGCTCACTCAAGATGGCTTACATGTGGACGTCGAGGGGCCATCTCCAGAATCCTTTGAGCGTCCGCCATAGCGTGGTCTAGTTTTTCCAAAGCCCCGTATGTTGCAGCTCGTGAATCCAAGGCCTCGATATGGTACACGTTGTTGCACTCGTCGAACGTTTTAACATCATCGCAGTGACAAGTATCCACTGCTTCTGTGGAAACCGAGCGTCCTTGGGCATCGGCTTGTTCAAGCACTTTGCAGGTGCATATATCCCGTTTGACGCGACTAGAACATGGGCAGCTTGTTATGGCCTGTTGAAGGGACGTCAGGGAGGCAGTCTTTAGGTAGGTAGATAGGTATGTTACATGTACCTAGGCAAGTGTACGGAGTACCTAGGTAGGTAAGACATATGTTATGTAGGTACCTACCTGGTACATAGAGGTGGGGACGTAAAAAAAGGTCGCATTCTAATTTCTCACCCGTGAATGTGAGGTTGTTTCGCAAGAGGTACCTATTGCATGTAAGGTACCTATGTACCTAATGTACCTACACCCCAGAAAAGAGAAGGGAAATAGTGGATCACATAGTACGGACTCCGGAGAGGTACTCCGTAATACCGTATCGAGAGTCCGAGACAGATACTGTACGGAGTACTACTCGACACAAACAAAAGACCCAAGAGACTCAGACAAGAGGCGAAGTAAACATGACTGAATTCTTAAAACGCAGTGGAGTTCTAAGCTAAGACGAGGGGAAAGATGAAGAGTCTATACGAAGCCATCGGAGATGGAAGAACAGACAGCCGATAGTGATAAACCCTTGGGACTCGGGACTCGGGAGAACTGTTGGTTTTGGTGGACTCCAATCCTCCAGCAGAAATTGTTCCTGAAATATTACATGAATTCCTTCCAACGAACATACCATGAAGATACGGTATCTAGCTCATGTACATTGTATATTTTCCATTTAGATACCCAGGTAACCTCGACGTTTTCACGGTGGTCCACAACCACCAGCTTGATTCTGACACCGCCCGGCGCCAGGCACCTTGCCCCCTTTCGAGAAACAAACTGAGAAGCAAAACTCAGAGATGTGACATTGTCTTGAGCTACGAGCAAAGTTGGAACTCGACACATATATTCTCTGGTTGAGTTCAATTGGGGCACACATAAGTCCGATTGAACCAAAAAAGAAACAGTCTAAGAAATGACCCAAAACCCACCAAAATATAATACCTGAGTTGGGAATCGGGATGGGATATCTTTGTCCTGTACAACGAGCAAGTAGCAATGATGGACAACATCGTCTCGCAGGACGCAGTTTCTCGAATCGCGATTATATTTGCATTCGCCTTCATGGTCAGGATACCGACAGCGGCATCGGCCATAGCAATGGCCGACGCTTGTTTATAAACTCCACGCCTTGGTCTCTGGTCGCTTTCCTCAGGCGTTTCTGTTAGAATCTGGCTATGATGTGGCTGTATCACGTGATCCTCAGCTATCCGGTCACCTATATATCCCGGATTCCTCCAGTTCTAGATCCTATAGTTGCTCCTTCAATCAACTTCTTCACCTTTGATCCTCACATGCAAACAGTTTCCTCACGTGCCTATTCTTCACTCTTGTATAGAGGGTCTTAAGCTTCGTGCACCTTATGATCTCAAGAACCAGATTACAAAAGGCCTCCTCTTTGTTCCTGTATTGATATGATTCATATGAATGTATCTCCAGGGTGCGTAGATTCGGAAATGAAGCTAGAAAATGTGGCAGGGAGTCCTCGTTGTCTTGGCTAGTTTGCGGGAATTGGAAGTGAAAACAACCTATCATTCGAATTAATGGACTGCCACAAGCCCATTTATAACCCCTCAAATGAGTAAGACTCTCACTCCGAGTCACTCGCGTCTTCACTGGGAAACGAGATGTCAAAACTTAAAAGATGTTAATGAATTTGAGAAAAAGACCCGAGCTCCGTCGGGGGACATGCTTACAGCCTCCGAGCTGAAGGACTGCAGACTTCGAAAGTCACTCAAGTTCGAAAAAGATAAATGCTGGATCGTAATGCCTTGCTGCGCTGATAATTTCCGGGGTGAGGACATTGCCGAGCTTGCGGACAGTCACAAGCTAGAGTTCTTAATTTTTCTTCAGCAGCCGCACGCCGCAGAAATATCACCAGTCCTGATTGCTCGGCTCACACCCACGCATATTCCCTCGTTCAAAACTTAAACAGGGCGATATGGCCACTGACCAGTGACCACGTGCCAGGGCGTAAGTCTGGGGTCAGACAGGCTTGACGCATAGGGAGGAGGGCCATAGGGAATGACTCCTAAATTAAATTTGTGTGAAAGTGTTGGAATCGCTGCCTTCAATGGGTGACAACGCAGGATACCACGTTTCCATGGCACTAGCGCATACGTGGCCACACCAGTGATCACTGACGAGTGACACACATCTGTACGTGGCTACTGCTAGCGCGTAAGGTGGTTTCTCAGGATTCAACACGAGAAGTTCACCCTTGAAGATGGCATCTATCTGGCACGCCAGCACGTGAGAAAGGCCAATTTTTGACGTCTTTTCAAAGCGTGATGACATAGTTTCGCTCTCTAAAGATCTCTAGAGGTGTCCTTGGCGTCTGCGCTCATCCACTTGTCGTCGGTCGATAGACCTTAGAAAGACGTCTGAGGCGCAAAAATGTCCTTAGCCCCGACTTTCGCATTAAAGTTTTGCTGCGAAGTGCTCTAGAATGTCACAAGCCGGGCCAACTTCCAAGTGTAGACTTGCGGCACGGGACGGGATGTTGCCCCGGACAAAAGTTAAGCATTTCCCCTGCGTTTGAGAAAGAAGTTCCCGAGGGAAGGTGGCATCATTCATGTATTTCTGTGCATTGCAATTTGCCGGAATGGACAAGAATGGCTCTGTGTCGAGCTTTGTACAGATTTGTGCTGCTGCTGGGAAAAAGTCTTTGTATCTCCAGACTCCAAATAGACAGAGACCTTGGAGCGCAAAAGCTCCGCCCTCCTGACGGGAAAAATTGCCCACACTCGAGAGTCGGGTAAATAGAGAGGCTGGGGAAGAAAAATACGCTTCTATTCCTATTCTTCTGTTCCAGCAACAGCAAAAACAATATTTATCGACTAGTCTCCAGTCCTTGGTATATGCAAGTCCGTCACACATCATTCTAATTGCATACACCCTCGTGGACAACAGGCCCCAGGGGAACCCGAAATTTCTGTCACTTGAAGAACAATCCACGGCGTTTTCTTGACTTGGAATAGCGCTAGAATTGCTCTTCTCTGTCGATAAATCAAGATTCGAGGGCAGGCCCCGGGCCCATTGCAAGTGTTATCTAAAAGTGAGTCGAGGCGCACGAGCAAGCATTTGTCGGGGGGACCTCCAGTATTATCCATTCGCAAAGTGGTCAGCTCGGGAAGACGGGGTAATACTGGCACTTTGTTAAGCCAAGGTCGTGGAATCCCCAGATAGTGAGGTGCTTTAAATGGCTTGGTCACTGGTCGCATTCTCCAGTGACTTCTGAGACTTTCCTCGTTCGAATACTACTATATCGTCAGAAAGGATGCAGTTCTCGAAGGTGATCTGCCTAATTCGCTCCCGTATAGGGCCTATGTTCTCATTCAAACTCAAAGAGAAAGGGTCATTTCCTCTTGGCCACGTCACCTGCAAATGCTTCAGGTTGGGTGATGCTAGCAGTAGCATCGTCGAAGTCTCTCTCGGCATTATCATCTTCACAAAACCTCTATCTCCGACCCAGGACAGGACTCTGTCCAATTCCTCAAAGCTGGGTACACCGTACCCGTCTTATGGTCATAAGGGTAAATGCCATGTCCCTCCATAAATGGGAATGTAGGGGGTTCGTGAGCGTGCGTGTCCGTATATGTATTCTCATTCAAACTCAAAAAGAAAGCGCTATTTCCTCTTGGCCAAGTTACCTGCAAATGCTTCAGGTCAGGTGATGCTAGCAGTAGCATCGTCAACGTTGATTCAGTGATTGACATCCTTTGACATCGTCTTCCCCACAGAGCCTCCCACTGCTGGCGAACGCGATGGATGCGTGAGTATCCCAACATTTGCAAGGCTTCGAATGGTTCCGCGGCACTCCCACAATTCTAACATTGGGATGCTATGATTTCCATCGTTACAATGCTAGTCTGATGCCGAAAACGAATGGAAGCTGCTCCTGCCGCGATCTCTGGCCTCGTTTCCCAACCTCCGGACGTTGAGCATTGACTCGACGCACTACAAACAAGATGATTTTGCTATTGTGGTGGTTGCGATTATGAGAGTCACGCATCTCAAGACCATCTGCACAACATCTGTTCAAGGCGTCGTGTTGGACCGGTTGGGGCAAGCGGCACGAGACCACGACGTGAATTTGATAAATTAGGACTGGCTGGAGGCGAGAGCAACGGCCGATGACGCTTTCGGAATGGGAGGATAGAATGCGTCGGTGTGTGTAATTATTCTCCTCTAGGATCCGATGCTCCAAGAATGAAGCCATAGCTTCCGAGGCCCTCGGACCTCCATCATGACTGTCTCATCGATGCTGTAGCGAGTGCACTGGTGAACAACTCGCACGCTTGGTGTCTTCAGAAGCTTGAAGAATGCTGAACTTCCTCAGTAGTCGCATCATTCATATGAATTGAACTGAATGATTTGCCCTCGGGATATTGCCTCCGGGGCTGCGGAACAGAAAATCGCCTATCCTGATGGTTGTGATACGCTTTGTGCAACAGGTATTCGTCCCGCAGATATATGCACAGGTTATACATTCGCTATGCCAATGGAGATGCTGCGTCGATTCCGGGCGATGAGTCGTTGGTGTTGTGTACTCTGTCATGCAGTATGCTTCCTATGTGTGCACAGAGAGATGATTGTGAATTTTTGCACTTATGTAGGTATCACGAAGAGGTACCTAATGTACGATCATTTGGACAATCACGGAGTACATAGGTGCGAACCTCTGTAGGCTGTCGGGCGCCGTGACTTTCGCCACCGTAGAAGAGGGACCAACATATTCGTAGCCGTAGAAGTAGATTTTTTGACACAGTCAATGCCCCTATCCCAGACGCGCAAGAGTGGTGTCGGACGTCCTAGCGTACGCCGTATAAGAAGCCAACTTTGATGAGTACATAAGCAACTCCGAGGGAACCGGCAACTCCTGAAGAGGTCTGGCAGCTCTGGAGCTTACGTAGGGTTCGACAACTCTGGGAGGAGCCGGCAACGCCATCTCGTGTCTCCAGGGCGGGACATGTGTGTACGTCCGTGTAACACCGACTGAGAAAGTCTTCCATGAATCGGGACGATGGCAGTGTACCTAGGTAAAGAGTTCTGTGCAAAGGTATGAGCTTGAGGTTCCGACGGGTTCTGCGATCGAGGTTGGAGTGTGAGCGGAAGAAGTTCGTGGGAGGGAGGACGATGTTCTTACGTTCTAGATTCCATGTAAGACCAAAAAGGCATCTTTGCACTTCAAGTGGGGGGACTTCATCCTGGATCTTACCTCCTCGCCATGTCGACATTGAAATGTTGCTCAATGTGCGTGCTGAAGTTGAGGTCTTTCAAGAACTCCATGACGACTCACGAGCGGTTCCGCGCAAGAGTAGCACTACGGTTGGGGCTTTCTTGCGCGGATCGCTTGCATCGTGAGTTGCAGTACCGTCTTTTCAGGCCATGCCAACGACGGTGCCAATTACAAACCCTGTCCACGAGCCCCCTGGCTGTTCATAATCCAGATGCTCCCCGTCAACATGACCTTGGCCTCAACACAAGCTTAGCTGCTGTTCAGTGTTGAAGGTTGCCAAAGTCGCCGTGACGTGATGGCACGGCATTTCCGGCACTGCCGATAGTGAGGCCTGGGACCGGGTTGCGGCTCACCGATCATCTGGGGGCAGCTCCGTGGTAGTTGAGGGCTTGAGGCTACACTTGTGTAATGCATTATGCGATGCTGATTTTTACGGTGGCATACCTATGTTACGGCGCCCAGCAGGGACACCCCTATTCCTTGCCGAAGTGGGTCTGGCACAGGTAGGTACCTTAGGTAGGTAAGGTACCTAGGTACGTACCTTAGGTACCTAAAGTACTCCGAGTAAATCTCATTTCTCTCGCCCTCCACGAGGCACCACCAATAAACGGACCAAGCATACAGAGTAAACGCTTTTGACCTTGCTCATCATGTATTGAGACCGTATATTTCACTGTGCGGCCCATTGTATTCCGCGGTCAGATACCGCCTGTCGCCACGCTGTGTCCAAAGTGCGGTCCTCGCCAACGCATCACAACATCTCTCGACATTGTCTTCCCGGGGGAGTCTCACCCTGATGGCGAACGCGTTGTAGAAGAGAATATTCGCCATTTGCAAGGCTATGAATGGCTCCGCGGCGCTCCGTCAATTCACACGCTGGGATGCTATAATTTCTGGTTCGGATTCGACGTCGATCACGGCGAGGACCTGTCCCTGCCGCAATTCCTGGCCTCGTTTCCCAACCTGCGAACCTTGATTATTCGTTCCATGCCATATGGATGTGATTGTAGCCACAGCCGCGAACAAAAAGTCGCGTTGAAGAGTCTCCTGATTGCAATCATTAGGGCCACGCATCTCAGGACCATCCACGCGGTAGGATTCGGAGGTATGATAGAGCAGCAGCCGCAGCTGATTCAAGTAGCACGAGACCACGACGTGGAATTAACAGAAGAGACTCGGACAGACCAATGGTCTTATGACTTCTAAGGTCACAACGGAGTGAAGACTAGGGACAACATGCCAAACATGGGTGTCGATGCTCGCTTAAAGGCCTTGATCTCTGGTCCTCTACTATATATTTCCGAGTCCACTGCATTATATAGTCCTTGACTCCCACCCTTGAGCCACCGCAATTTCTGAGTTCTTGCGAACCCTACTGAGCACCCAGTGCCCACACACACTGTCGTCGAAAAAATGGGATTTTCGAGCTGCAACGTACGAGGCTCTGGGTAAGCTCGACCAAGCTATAAAGGACGCCGAGTGGATTCTGGAACTGGCTCTTCGGCTTCCAGATGTAAGCTGTTCTGACTCCTGCGCCTTTGAGGTACGCGCCCTCACGTTGACCAGTTCTAACTTCTGACTTCTAGGGATACCTTTGTCTGGGGAGGATTGTACTGCAGCAAAAGAAGGATGAGTATGCCTGGAAGATCTATACGGCTGGGATCGAGGCAATGCAGGATTCTGCAGTAGACTCCTCCCCAAAATTGCAGGTGAGATTGCATCGTCTTCGGCCCAAGTTCGATCACGAGGTGGTCATGACTCATCATTGGTGTCCAAGTTCCAAGCAGTCGATTCCTCAGGAACCTATCATGCACGCGAACCTCTGCACTGGAGCTTCTCTAGACGAGATCCGTTGAGCCTGCCGAGCGAGTTGGTCACGCAAATCTTCTTGGACCTGAAATACGGAGAGCTTTTGTGTGTTGATCCCCTCTGCCTTGTTGTACTGACTCCTGAGCACCGGCTCGTTGTGAAATGGTTTGACTGACACCATGAATGGAATAGTCCCTGTCTGCGCGTTTGCAAGCGATGGGAACGTACTCTCACGAGCCCCCTGCATTCTCCCTTATAGAGGAGAGTTAGTTTCCCCCAAGAGAGCAAACGGGGTCCGCTCCCCGACGAGCTACGAAGAGTGATCTCCTGGGCAGGGGCTGGAGGTGCAAAAACCATATTTCTGTCGAGAAGAACACAGCTTACTCGAGAAACGTTGACGCTGCTGCTCAGATTATCCCCTAGCCTGGAGATGTTATACGCTTGGCGGCTACCAGAGGGCTGCGTTTTTCCTTTGGACGTGAAGCACTGGAACCGACTCGGATTTGTCCACATTATGAATCTTGACGTACTATTCTGTCCGGTTCCAGTAGATCATCCCGGAGGATTTCCTAAAACATTCCTCCAAAATTCTGCCAACTCTTTGGAGCATCTCTATTTCAGGGGCATTCCACAGCAATGGTTCAACGACATGACATCAATACCCCGTCTTCACAACTTGAAGTATTTGGCAATGGACCATTATTTTCGATTGTCCAGAACCCTATTTCGTATAGTCCGTCTTCCCGAATCCCCGCCCAAAGAGCCGCTGTGTGAAGTTTTCTTCAACTTTTCTCCTTTGTTCTTCTTGCTCTATTCTTTGAATCTTTCATCTGTTGTTACATGTCATGACAGCAAGAAACTAATCCATTGAGCCTTCACAGTTTGCACTCGCCATCGCCTTTCCAAGACTGGAACAGCTTCAGATCGGCCCCAACCTACCATCTCTTGACCCGGGGCCCGTGGTGGATTGGCCAAATTGGTGGGAGTGTGTGTGGCCTCACTTGAAGGTTCTTCAATTTGACACATATGAATGGGCAGATGATCCAGGATAATCTGATGTAGCAGAAAGAACGCGCTCGACGCTACGATACCTGATGTGTCTCAACGGCGGCAAGTCATTACAACATATTCACTTCAGGTTTCCGCCCCGGCGCGGGCGTTGCATTCTCAGTGACAATCATGATCTCATCCCTGGTTTCGACGTTACCCAGCATTCTGAATACCAAAATCTACAATCCTTCAGAATGAGGTTGTTGTGCATCCCGCCCGACAAAGCTCGAACGCTTCTCCGCAACGCTATTCAGACCAAAAAACTTGACATCTCTCGACATTGTCTTCCCAGATGATTCTCTCACTTCGAGCGATCACGTTGGAGAAGCGAGTATCCGTCATTTGAAAGGCTATGAATGGTTCCGCGGTACTTCCACAATTCAAGAGCTAGCGTGCTATGGTTTCCAATTTCCATTTCCGGCCCGATGCCGAGAACGACCAAGATATGCCCCTGCCGCAATTCCTGGCCTCGTTCCCCAACTTGCGGGCTGTGGAACTGATCTCCGGTAGATATGATAGCAGCTACGAAAAAAAAAAGTCGAATTGGCGAGAATCGTGACTGACGATCATTAGCCTTACACATATGAGGTCCATCTATGCGCCATGTTTCAAAGGCGCATTGTTAGACCAGCTGAGATAAGTGGCACGAGACCACGGCGTGGAATTTATAGACGATTGTCGGGCAGAACCATGGCCGATGAAGCTGTCCGTATAAGGGGGGTGGAGTGGAAGGCGCGCTCAGGCCTGTGTTTTTATGCGTGCGCCCGTAATGGAGCCTACGCTCGTCGAGTTGTCGACACTGGACAGAGAAGAGTCTCAGAACAACTCGAGTGAAGTAACGCAACCGCGAGCAAACGCCATGATACTTTGATTTCAGGGAGGTCTCCTGCTGCCCACTGCCCACTGCCCACTGCCCACTGCCCACTGCCCACTGCCAACTACTCGAGGCATGTACATCGCCTTGATTCCTGTGCAGAACAACTGATTGTTCAGTACCATGCTTCAATTTTGCATACAGGTGCCTGTGTAGGAGTTAAGCCTCAAGTCATGAAAGCGCAAATAAACGAGGTGTGAAGGACTCTAGGTAGCCTAGACTCTAGGACAAAGACTGAGGGCTTAGGTAGCCTCGATCAACGTCCATCTTTTTGTTCTTGTTCTTGTAAGCTGAGGAAAAGAAACCGAGAAAGACAAGTCCATCTTCCGTTCCTGGCCTCTCCACGTACCCAAGTGGAAGCATCCTTAACCGCTCCAGAGAAGAATCTTACTTTCTCCTGTCCTGACTCCTAGCACCCAAACATCTTTTCTCAATATTCGCTCCAGGACAAACAAATCTGTACAAACTCCAGCATAGAGTCTATCTCTGAGGTCTTGACTTCCGTGCGTGCAAAAAAAATCCTGTCCCGGGCCAGAGATAGGACTGCTTCCTCAGCCATAACTCCGAGTACATATAAAGGTCATCCAGAGTTCCATGATAAGTAAAACAGCTTCATAACGTCATCGCATCATGTACCATTGCATAATCAATGTCCCCCAGCCGAGGTATATCCAACTTCCAACTCCATCTTCCACCTCAAAGCAGACAAATCTCAACAACATAACCCAGCCAAGTACGCAAATGCAAGATATACAGATGTTTTCGCACCAAGATTCACAATACATCCCTCCCCCGGGCCCCCGGGGCCCTCACTCACGCCTCAACCCAAAGTCCAACCCCACGACCCCCTTTCCTCCATCAAAACACGGCGCATGATCCTCCGCAAGCTGCTCCAAAAGACTAAGAAACGGATCCGTTTCATCACTCTGTCCCGTGGCCAACGCCGCGCTTCCATTTCCATTTCCACCCATGCTTTGTGCACCAGGATGCATGCCCTCCCGAGACAAGTCCGCTTTGTACTGCGGGGCCTCGTCGGGCCATTCTCCAATACTACTATATGCGTGTCTGGGCGGACGGCCAAACATGGCGTCGTGGTGTGACTCGCTGATGTTGCTCATCATGGTTGTGTTTGTAGGCGTGTATGATGCGAAAGGGGGGACGTAGTCCATGGGGGTGGTACTTGCGCCAGGTCCGGTTGTGGTGGCGGGTACGATTCCGTCCATGGGAAGGACGACGGCGCGGTCCGGGTCCATGTTGCTAGAGGGCATTGCAGGGCTATAGCTCTGTAGGCTTGTGGGAGGGGCGTCAACGGCTATCGAGGCGTCAAAGCCGTGATGGAGAGAGGGTAGGCCGATAGGGGAAGGTTGTGTATGCTGCGATGGTGCCTGGCTCTGATGCTGGTTCCGGTACTGGTACTGATACTGGTACTGATGCTGGTGCTGGTTCTGGTGCGGTTGATGTTGCTGTTGCTGATACGGTTGCTGTTGTTGGTGCGGGTGCGGATGCGATCGTAGATGCTGGTTATGGTGCTGGTTCTGATGTTGATGTTGATGCAGTTGCGGATGCTGTTTTTGCTGCTGCTCATGCCAATGCTGCTGCGTCTGCGTCTGCATCTGCTGATTCTGATTCATACGATCCATCGAGTGAGACGGCCACAACGAGTCAGGACCCGCCTGAACATGCGTCAGTGCCTGCCCAGCCTGCTGCTCTACCCCATGCAAACCCTCCATACCAGGCCGTATCTCATGATGCGAAGACGCCGTGCTCTTGCGCTTTTGACCACATCGCGGCGTCGAGATAGACTGCCTGACACAGTCCTCCCCGGCGCGTGGAGAATCCGCATACCGTGTGGTAGCATTGTGGTCTCTGACACTTGGAGAATTCGTATACCCAGCGGTAGTAGCTTCGGTCCTAACACTTGGTGAATCCGTACATCGGGCTGCAAGGTCGTCTCTCGCACACGCAGAATCCGTATATCGCGCGGCAATACCACTTTCTCCTCCACAGGGAGAATCCGTGAATCGAGCGCGAACCGCGTCCTCTCCTGTACTCGAGAAACCCGCATACCGAGTACCTGCACTCTCACCCACCACATCCACCATGCTCAAATACGCAGGATCGAAGCGATACGACCGTCCTCCCGCACCACCAATATTCAAGTACCGATCGAAGAAATCCTCGAGATGAAATCCAGGCGTGTGCCGCATCGAACCAGAGACCATCGCCTGCACAAGCTCCCCATGCGCAGTGTATATCCGCTGTATCATTTCACTCTGGTGCTGAGCAGTTGCCCACGTGCCCTGCTGCTCCTCAAGGGCCTGCGTCTCTTGCGTGAGGAATCTGGCCGAGGGTGCAAACACATGTACGTCTCCCGCATAGGCGCTCGGAGTCGTGTAATATGCGCCGTGAATATGTACCGTGGCCGATGTACATATGCAGTACCTGACCATGGCGGGCCACTCAACAGTACCCGATTGTCTCGCAGCGTTTACCAGCTCGCCAATGGCATTGGCATGGATAAAACAGAGATCGGTCGCTTTGATCTGCCATGACTGGTGTTGGCCGTCGCCTGATAGCTGGGCGAGGTCAATGGGGAGGAAGGGGCGGTACATGAGGCAGTGAATCAAGTGGTAGATTAGCTTGCTGAGAAAGACAATGGTTGATTCTGACTGTAAAAAAAGAGAATGCAGGTCAGCCACGGGCTTGGCGCCGGAGGCCCATACATCTAACTCTTGCTGTATTTGGGACAGTGTCGATGACGAATGCCAGGGGAAATGAGAATCCCCCGTGACGCCTCCCGCTGCCATGTATTGGTTTGACCAGCCCAAAAGGCGCGAGATGTCGACGAGCATACCCATGCTACCTTGGCATCTATTTGCGCTGCCTTGACGACTCTGCAGGTTAGAGCCCCTCTGGAATCGCTCGCCGTCTATGGGTAAAGAGGACGGCGATAAACACCATGATGGCAGGCGCAGAGCGATGCAAGCGTCGCTGATGAGCGACGACCGTTTTGACCCGCATGCCAGATAGCGATCCAACAAATAACACGTCCAAAACAATCGTCTTCGTACCTCTCTGTCCACTGGAGTGACTTGTGCCTCGGCACTAACTTCGCGATGGAGCTCGAGTGTCATGACCATGCCAATCGCCGAAGCTGACGACGTCCTTCAAAGTCAGAATTGAATACCAAGGCACGAAGCGCGATTTCCGGAAGGGGGTTTGCAGGCTAGCTTACACATGAGCATGTAGGCCTTTTTGGCATGGCCTGATGCTGTGAATGCTATGACGAGCAATACCAAGGCCTGCAGGCTTTCGATGCGAGGCTCATCTGTATCCAGAGACTGTCTCGCACGTGAGGCGTAATCCTCACTGCGTTTGGAAGCGCCTTGGAACACATCGGGATGCGGCGTGTGCCTACGCGACATGGTCAATGAACATTCTTCTCCTTCTCGCTCGTAATTCTTGGTAGGACAACTCAAGCCCACGCACGCACCTCGACGCGACAGCCCAGATTGCATTCGCAAGATAGTCTGGCAGCTGCTTCAGCCGTACCCTTTGTCTGATGGTGGGTTCGTCCACGACATAATACGGCCTCCCATGTGATCGTGTGAAATAGGTATGCAACAAGGCATCGGTATTTTCTGGAGACGCATGAAGGTTCCTTGAATCATTGGTCAGCTCTCAACTCTATGTTCTATATGGCAAACGCATTGGGACTTGGCATGCCGAACTTTGCGGTATCCGTAGCTTCTCGTGCTTCGTCTTCACAAGGGGGCCTATCAGACGTGTCGGTGGCAATCCTCTTCGAAGCGGGTCCAGCATCGTCGGTCGGGCGTTCCTTGTCCAGAGGGCCCTTGCCTGATACTTCAGTTTTGGCCAGATCTTGGTGTCCATGTTTTCCGGCAAGTGTCGCCTCCAATCCATCTACTCGTTTCAGTAATGCCGCCAGCACATCCGTTTTGGGCCCTCGCTTCTTCGGCACTGCATCTGTAGCCCCGCAATCCAATTAGCGCAACGGTTCATGTCATTCAAAGTGCTTGTCTGCCAATCCGCATTCCAATCCGAGACGCTGATGCTGGTATGTAGGTGCCAAGGTGGAGGGAACAAACCGTAAACGCAGGGACACTGGAAGATCAGGCATGCTTCACAAGAAGGTCGGACGCGGTTACATTTGATCTGCTTGCGCACAGACAGTGAATTAGCCCCCCTTGCCCTTGGACAGCTGTCCCTGTACAGTTGATGAACGAGTTGCCATGTTCCTGTAGCGAGTGACATCTACGGAGTAGAACCCACCTTTCGTTTGCGACATGACTTGCAGTTCATGGATTCCCGCGGCGCATTGCTTTGTCGCCTCGTGGGCAGGCGTTCAATGCTGACCTGTGGTCTTGGTACGGTAACGGGAACAGCATCGCCGGCAGCTGGACCCCGGGGTAATGAAGGAGACAAACTCATGGCATCACACATGAGAGCTCGGGGGGTTTAGCAGCAGTGCCGGTCCCCCATGTGCTGATCTGTCGCGGCTGATGGCTTTCCCCTCTTCTTCTCTCCTTCTGTTTTCTTGAAAGGGCAAAGCAAGCGATTGTCGTGGGACGGCAGCCGCACTTTGCAAGCGGAAGACAAGGCCAGCGGATACGGAGTAGACAGCGACGAGCCACAGAGCCGCAGGGTTGGCGATTGGTGAAAGCCAGCGAATAGCAGCATGTACCATGTCAGTAGCGAGGGCGTACGGCACGATACGAGGAGACGAGAATGCTCCGAGTGCGACGACTCCGACGAGGCCTCGGCCACAGGACGCGACGAGATGCTTCGAGTGGTCGTCGACCTGACAACCCTTGAGATGAGGGATCAAGAGTGCGACCCGAAGTACGAGCCGAAGCACAATGGCGGAGCTGTATTAGAGCTTAGCAATAGCCAAGCGCGCGCCTGAAATGAGGGGACCCGACGCGGTCAAGACGGGCTAGCATCGTCAGCTCCACAGAACACGCCGGAGGCCCAGACCAGAGAACCAGAGCGCAGAACGGCGTCGTCCGCCTTTGTTGAGGCTTGGCCTTGCCGATCGTCTTCGTCGTCGATGCTCAGTTTCCGAGTGTAGCGACAGTGCGATTGTACTAGGTCCGCCTCGAATTGTCTCGTTCCAAGGACGCATTGATCAACTTGACGACGACGGGGTCACGCAAAGGCCACAGTAAGTCCCTCACGCGTTGTAACTTTGTACGGAGATGTATTGTCGGCAGATGACGGCCCGAAAGGCACCCAACATCATGTAGAAACGGTTATGTGTGTGTGCAGATGGGGCGATTGCCGCGCCTGAGTCGTGCGTGGCCAACGGGCAGGAGCCATGCCTTTTGCCGCGTGGAAAGATACGAAGAAGGAAAGAACGTTGCATGACGGCTCCACTCGATGCCGAACAAAGGGAACAAAGCCAGCAATCCGCTGTCCATTCATCATCGTTCATTGTGACATGTCACATATCCATCCGTATCCACCCAATTTGTATCTTGCATGCCTGCCGTCCCTGGATCTTGAAACTTCCACCGCACACACGCACTTTCGACTTCCTATAGCTACATACCTAGATATGTACATGTATGCCCATCGCTCATGGATCCGAATGTCCCACAGTCCACTAGATACTTGTGTTCAGAAATATGTACCTACACAACTTGCCACAGCGTTGTAACTTGTAAGTTGTGGGTGCATCCTGGGAGTCGCATCACGTGATGGCCGAATCAGCCAATATACATGTGTACATATGTATGCACATTGTGCGGAGTAGATACCCAAGTAGATACATGGTATTTCCACTCAACTTGGGAAACCTCACTCTTTATGTATGTATACGGAGTATGTACTCAAACAGACAGAGGCCCCCGAGTTTGGGGTAGGTATTCAATAGGCCATATCCTGACTCGCGCGGCAGATGCCAGCACCAAAATGCCAAGAGTTAGACAGACAAGGCCCCCCTTTGTGTCGTACGAGAAAAGATAAAAATAAGAACATATGTTTGAAGATGTATACTCCACGATTCATCAGATAGCTTGCCATTACCGTCGTCATCGCCATCATTATCATCGAGAATCACCCCCTTGTGTCTAATTATCTAGCATCTGTTCAGCCTCAGTACAGATGACCCCGACCACTCGCCATTCTCACAAAGCTATACGGCACATTCTGCCCCACCAATAGCCTCAAGCTCTCGACAGTCGTAAACGCCGCCACATCAGCAG
Organism: Claviceps spartinae; assembly: GCA_018360215.1. Taxonomy (NCBI): domain Eukaryota; kingdom Fungi; phylum Ascomycota; class Sordariomycetes; order Hypocreales; family Clavicipitaceae; genus Claviceps; species Claviceps spartinae. The sequence continues at coordinate 51,970 of SRPX01000057.1, forward strand.
CTCCGTACGACGCAAACCCGCTCTTCTCGGCCGTCTCGTGGGGATCAATCGTCGTCCGAGCCGCGACGTCAGCCATATTCAGAAACACCTTGTTGACATTGGGCGCCCCCTGTCGGCCCATAGGCATAAACATGCGCAGCATCATGCTCACCAAGTTTCCTTTCTCGGGACCGAGAGCAGAGACGATGACGAAGGGAGCCTGATCGTCTGCTGCAGACCTGGCGCGTTGCAGGCTCTCCATGTTGACAAATTGCTCAATGGGGGGAGAGTGACTAGCCAGGGTGTCGGGTGTTCGGAAACCAACCGTGTAGATCTTGGCGATTTTCAAGGCCTTGAGAGCGTAGAAGATGGGAGCGGCGTCGTCAGAGGCAGATGCGAGCACGACAGCTGAGCGGCCAAAATACGCCGACGGTGCCAGATCGCGAATTAGAGTATGCATAATACCTCTCCATCCAGCATTATCGAATATAAAGGCCGAGTCGGACGACGACTCATTTTGTTGCAACAAAGGAGGTAGCTCCTCGTGTTGATTCGGGGAAGAGGACGCCGTGGAAGACTGTATAGATGCTTTCGAGGGGTCGCCTCTCTGCACAATAGTGTCCACAACCCCAATCGCTCGTGCGGCTTCAGTCAGCGTCGGGCCCTGGCCGTTGTTCAGTTGTGCAAAATATCGGTTTTGCTTGCATAATTTCTCGATGGAAACCCCGGGATCGAGATAAGCGCCGCCAAAATCCGGTTGGTTGCACCATGCGTCTATGCTGGAAAAGTCTTTTGGTTGCGTCTCGATAGCACCAAATCTATGAGGGAGGCCTAGTTCGTTGAAGCACTTCTTGTAGAAGGATGCTTGAGGAACGGCGCTCCTCGACAAAGATGCGCTGATGCCATAGATGCTCCTCATCGGCAATTGGCCCAGCTGAGACAAGGATCGATGGATTTCAAAAGCACTCAGTTGTCCTGGCGCGGCAATAATCGGTAGCAAAGGATGGGTGATTGGTGTGAAGAACTTGTTTTGAGTTCTTGAAAACTGGCCAGTTGCACCCATATTCACAGCAGAAAGCGGTGGTGCGTCTGGATACTGTGTCTTTATCCTAGAACGAAAATACTCTAGCTCGAAGTTTTCGTTGTGTTCTTTGATGATTGCAATCATCTTGATGATATCGGCGTATGAACAGGATTGTTGAAACACATCTTGAGCTCGCTGCGAATGCCACTTGAATGTCCCAGAGAAGTCATGAAACGCTGACATGATGCGGGAATTGCCTCTCCGTTGCCACAGGTCCCGTCGTATCTCTTCTGGAAGCCAGAGCTCCACATCGATGTATTCGATCCCCCACTGAATGGCTCTGTGCAGGTATTTATGATATAGCGCCGGATCATCCATGGGAAATCTACCGTTCTCGTTTGTACACCGTGTCGTGAATATAATGGGAAGTTCGGTGCGCTCCCGCAAGAGCACAACTTGCTCTCCAACGTAGTCTAAGCTAGGGACTTGGGGGGTGACAGCATTATCAGAACTGGCATCCTGCAGCAGATCGACCCGGATTTCAATAGCATCACATCCAACAGTGAGAATGTCGAGGTTAGGGAGTGCGGCACGAACGTCGGGGAAAGTAGTCGAAATAAACAACGTTCGCGGTTTGGCCATGAGCTCTTCGTGGTGACTGATTTGACCCAGAGTAAACGATAGGAAGCGGGCGAGATATCGCCTGAAGTATGGTGAATCGATGTACAAAAACTCATAGTCGCAGTGCGTCGACAGCTGGGCGTCTGGTGGCGTGCCCAAAGTGTTGCAATGTGTGTTGACAGCAACCATCAGCTGTTTGTCGCGATCCTCAATGCTCGCCCTAGCCTTGTCAACCGGTATCCCAACCACAAATCCATGCTCTTGAAATGTGATGTCTTTGAAAGACTCTTTGAACTTGAACGGTTTGCCAAGAACTTCTGCAACTACAGTGATGACTCGTTCTTGCTCTGGATTGTAGATGATGACCACAATCCTTTTGTCACCTTCCTCCGGCGCCCCTCGCAGTGACCGACCATGCAGCATGACGGAGCTTTGAGTCGTCCTGACATGATCACAATTTCCGGGCGAAGATGGCGACTTGAAGGCATGCCTTGGACTTATCACAGGGCTCGCTAGCAGATCCTCAACTGCAACCATGGTTGCTAGTTCTAATAACTGACTGAGGTGTTGAAAGTGCCTGGGTTTCCTTGGGTTCGGCGAGGGTCAAACAGAGACAGAAAGGCCACTAGAGACAACAACGATCGCGATCGCCTATCGAGTGCCCCCAAATCATATTCTCCGGAACGCCAGATTGCCGCAGTCTGTTGATCCAGATCAATACAAAAGGAGACGCCGGCTATTTACCAGTTTCAAGCTAGTGCACTGTTGCTTGGTCATTAGCCACGGCACAGGAAGTGAAACCTCGGGATAAACTCCGATGCCCGACAAGTTCAGAGTTGGCTGGCTCGACGCAGAGAATCCAAAGAAGGAAACAGACAGGGTCGGGTCGGGTCGGGCCACCGAAATACGTTGCACAAAGGGTGTTGGCCAGGTCGATCTTTGTGTTCGTCACGAGAGCGGGGGTGACGTCGAGGTAAGGCTGATAAGATCCAAGAGACACGAGTAAGGAGGTGAGCGAGATGACGAGGTTATGTGATCGATTGTTGCTGTGAGGCTTGACGAACGGGATCCAATTCCAATGCTGCACAAGCAAGGCACCGCGTTCGCGTGGTGTTTCAAAAAGCACGGGGAGAATGCTCGGTTCCGAGACAAATGCGCCAAGCTTGGAGACTTTAATGTTGATTCCAAGTCGCGAAGCAAAAAGGGTTCACGACGGGGCTCAACCTTGACATCAGATAACCCCAGCAATTCAATCGACGGTCGAAAAGCGTCCACAAGTCAGTCGGTTGAAAGCGACGGTAGTTGCAATCGATGAACAGCACAGGCTGTAAACTTATGAGCACGGCAAAACAAGCACCCCAACTATGGCGTTTACAATGATCTGCGTTCGGGATTGGGGTAAAGTCACATCGCCGGATTGTTGCGGACTTGTATATTGGTTGGATTGGGCTAATGTAGCAGTGTAAAGGTGACGCATGCATGAAGGATGGGTGCCGTAACCGAGTCAGTGGATGATCATTGATCAATGATGGAGTGTTCTGGTGTCGACTTGGGTCTACGGAGTAAGGTTTAGGTACGGAGTACTTATTCGGGGAGTTCGAACGGCTCCACCAAGTTGCACCTGCCACCAACAAATGCTTGAGCACTTGAGCAGCAGCTGGTTCAACTTTCAAGGTTGATCACCAGCGAATTCTTCCGCCAATAACGTGCTGGCTGCGACGCGCCCGAGAGGTAGTCCTATATGTACCTTCGCGATCTTCCATGCCGGCAGGCAGAGCAAGCTGTTGGTCAAATGTTCATTGTTTGTATGATTGCGAATCGCGGCCAGAGAGGCTCATGTGCGCAGGGTGCACCGCCAGGAAGGAGCCGCCGTCAATCCCAAAGGCGGCAATTGGTGCATGTGGCTTGCGTCACCCGCACTTTAAGCAGGCAGGTACGACCGTCGACGACCCACGTCAACAAGTAAGGTACGATGTACGACGATCTCTTCGAGAAGACAAGTATTATGTAAGCCTGTAGCCTGTAGGACGACTAAAGCCGCGCACGTGCGCGCCATCTCGTTTGCTTCTTCTCCAATCTGCACGTGGAGATGCCGTTCTCGCTTTAAACTTTCCTTGGATGATCTCATGCAGTATGTGCACTATGCAGGGTCAACAGAGCATGTACATATCTAGGTAATAATTGCGATGGCGATCTGACAATTTTGACGCCGCTTTGCTACCCGCCGAGGTGCAAATGTGATACCGGATATTCCGTACATACGTGGTTGAAGTTTGAACATTGAAGGCGTGTGGGCGGTCAAGAAGTGATGTTCCCGCAACTGCAGAGCCCGCGCACATGTCGTTCGTGTCTTAATTAGGTTAGATACGTGTCCGCGTCGCGTGTCGCCGCAACCAACCTCCAGCAACGTTTTTCTGCCCTGCATCTTGCTTCGTCATCTTCAGTCGTTGAACGCTCCCTACTACTCCCTCGACCTCTGCTTTCCGACAAACTATCGACACTTCTACTATTATCTCGCAGTCTCCCTCTCCTCCGCTCAGCGAGCGGCCCGATCTAGTCCTACCTACCATGGCCGAGCAAGCTTCCGACGCACGACCTGCCGACGACGCGCTCGCGACCGCGACACCCACCGTCACCGAAGGCACGCCGGCCGCGACTCCCATCTCGCGCGACGAAGATCCCAAGTCAATCAAGGTTTCTTTGGCTGATTTGAGCGCCAGAGGAACAGCCTTGTACGCACAGAGGCAATACGAAGATGCCGCAGAAGTCTTTTCCCAGGCCAGTGTGCTTCAAGCCGAATTAAACGGCGAGACGGCCCCTGAGAATGCCGATATCCTCTTCCATTACGGTCGCAGTCTCTTCAAGGTCGGCCAGAGTAAGAGTGATGTGCTTGGTGGTCCAGCCGCGGCAGAGAAAAAGCCCTCGGCGCCTGCCAAGGCTTCTGGGAAGACCGAGGTCCAAACGTCGGTGAAAGCGGGCATATCTGTCGCAGCGACTGATGCTGATCGGTCAGAGAATACCTCTGAGAAAAAGGAGGGTGAATCGACAGCAACAAAAGCTAGTGGACCTGAAGAGAGAAAGGCACTTTTCCACTTCGAAGGTGATGAGAACTTTGACGACTCATCCGATGAAGAGGTATGACTACAATCCGGGAAATAGCCAAGATAAATGTTTTGTGTCCACAATGTTGCTTGTCACTGTTGGGCTGACCTGACTGGTATAGCAAGAAGAAGAACCCGAGGAAGAAGAAGAGGACGAAGATGATCTTGCCACTGCTTTCGAGATTCTCGACCTCGCACGTGTTTGCTATGAGAAGCAGTTGGAGCAGTTGAACAGCGAATCCGATTCCAGCAAAGGGAAAGAAGTGGCCAATGATAGTCCCGCAATTCGACACATCAAAGAGCGCCTAGCCGATACCCATGATTGTTTATCGGAGATTTCGTTGGAAAGTGAAAGGTATGCCGGCTCTGCTTTCCCAAGGGCGTCCCTTACGAAAGAGCATGTAAAACCTGCATCGTAAAAGAAAAGACAAAGCACGACGGAAAATGATGTCTAACCTGTGCTTACCGCAAAACAGATATCCCAATGCCATCGAAGATGGCCGCGTGTCCCTCAACTACAAGCTTCAACTATACCCAGAGGAATCAGAGATCATCGCTGAAGCACACTACAAGCTTTCACTGGCGATGGAGTTTGCTTCGGTCACCATGTCCGACGATGACGGTAAGAACGCAAAGCGCGAGGAAATGGACCAAGGACTCCGCGACGAAGCCATCAAGGAAATGGAGCTAGCCATCAAGAGCTTCAAGCTCAAGATGCAAAACAAGGAGGTGGAAGTGGCCACGATGGCCTCGCCTGAGGACAATGACATCACGCGCAAGGCCATCACCGAGATGAAGGAATTGATTGCTGATATGGAGCAACGAGTACGTATTTGTCACTGCAGAACCTCCCCCCTTTTTTTAGATAAGTAAAAAGGCCAATCAATACCTTACTGACCATCTCCGCCAACAACGCAGCTGTTCGACCTCCGCCAAGATCCCGTAAACGCAGACGACCTCCTCGGGTCCGAGTCCCTCCCCTTGGGCAGCATACTCGGTGGCACGCTAGGCGAATCAGCCGCCGACACGCAAGCCCGTGTGGAGGAAGCCAAAAAGAAGGCAACCGACCTAACCGGTCTCGTGCGCAAGAAGAAGCCCGCCGCGACAGAAGAGCCGTCCAAGTCCACTGTCGCGGCCACCGATGCCTCCGCCTCCACAGGCGAAAAGCGGAAGGCAGAGGAGGATGCCTCTGTGGCAGCCGAGTCACCCAAGAAGTCCAAGGTCGATGAATCATGATTGAGTAGCAGACGAGTAGCAGACGAGTAGCAGACGAGTAGCAGACGAGTAGCAGACGAGTAGCAGACGAGTAGCAGACGAGTAGCAGACGAGTAGCAGACGCGAAGGAGTGGCGCTCTAGAAGCAACAAGGCAACGAGGCAGCAAATGAAAGTGACATGGCAGCTCCTAGTTTATGCAGGGATTTTGTGCTCTTCAATTTTTTTGGTTTTCTACTTCTGGAGTTGCGGCGCCACAAACTATGTATGGAGGACAATCTAGTCACGAGTCACCTGTATACGATACTTCCCTCATGATGTAACACCTCACCTAAAGAAAACAAACAGGTGGTCAATAACGCAGAGAAGAAAGTGTGTTGTAGCTCACAAAAGTCACATAGACCTTGATATCCCATGATGGTGACATTGTCCTCTCGGCCATCTAAGACGTGACCCTCTCTATTGAAGGAGCAAACTCCGTACGTGACTTGCTTGGCATGGATGTATACTGAGAGGTTGGATGGCAGATTGGTTACGTGGACACGTTTTGAGCAGAAGGTCATCTAAAAAGGACAATCTTCTGTCTTGTGGGCTGGCTGGACAGTAAGTTGAGAAGGAGTCAAGAATCGGAATCTGAGACTCTGATGGGCGAGATATGATGTGATGGGATGGGTACCTAGATTGATGGAACTGAAGTGAATTCCGTTCATGCAATCATGCTTTTCTTCGTTTCTTTCAGCTCTCGTGCTCACTGGTGCCTTTGTTCATGTTTTCATTTGATTCATCATCTATTTATGTCTTCATTTCTTTTTAAGAATCTTGCAACCTCCATCGCCCAGGGCGGCCAAGTAGACCAGTCACCAAAGCCATGCCAGTGATATCATCACATTACCTAAATGAACTCCACCAGCACCCGGGAGAATACCAATAGTCTCTATCTAGGTACGTTGGGTTTATTGAGTACCGGAGGGGATTGCTTTCGCATATTTGGGAACAAGGTCCAGGGAGCTTTCGCTGCACAGTATGTAGTCACCAGGGAATATACTCTGCAGGTGTACAATACAAGTCCTTTCACTGCGTCACACATAGTTGTCTTTGCAAACAAGAAATATGTACACCATAACACTGACATCTCTAACGTTCCGAGACCATTCCGTGCGTGTATGTACAGTAGGTAACACTACTCAAATGCAAGCGTATAAAATGCAAATAAGGCCACACACTAAACGAGACGAAAATAAGTGAAAAAAAAAGAAACAAGGTGGATAAGCACCGTGCCTATATAATAGCAAAGACAAAAGTGAATAAAGCTTTCCTTTTGTATACAAAATTCTATGCGCCCCCCTTTTCCTATTCCTTTTTCTTTGCCATCCCCAAATCACCCCAAACAAAAAGGGAAGCAGACTACAGCTTGAAACTCCGCCCATTAACAGCCTTCTTAGCTTTGGCCTTATTCCCATCCACATCCGTAATCTCACCCTTGCGATTAATAACCTTGACACCCCCCCTCTTCAGCTCCGCCATCGTATCCCGCTGCATCTTCGCCCTCGTCCCCAACACACCCTTCTTACTATCCCGTTGAGCCTCCGCACCGCCAGCCTTGCGAATGCGCTCCTTGGCGCGTCTTCGCCGCCGCAGCTTCTCCTCGCGGGACATTTCTTCCCGGGCGAGCGGCAGACCTGCCTTGGTGACGACTTCGCTCTTGGGGATTGCGGCCGCCGCTGCTGAGACATCGTCTTTGGTGCCGGCCTTATAGATCTCCTGGGGGGCCATGCGGGAGGAGGCGCCCGTGACGGCTTGTGCGGTGGTGGGCTGGGCGTCTTCCATGGCGATGGTGGCTATGTCGGAGACGACGCTAAGGGTGGGAGCCGCGGGCTTGGGCTTGTATTGCCATGAGGAGAGGGCGTCGAGACGGGCGGAGACGTCTTTCCAGAGGGCTTCGATTTCTTTTTCTTCTTTTTGGAGCTTGGCGTCGGATTGGCTGACGTAGGTGTCTGGGTTGGCTTGCTTGATGTGTTCTTCCTCGTAGACCTCGGCGAGGCCCTTTGTTGATTTGCTGTCGTCTAGTTCGATGAGGCCACGGCGGGTGTGGGCGGGGAGGCCGTCGGTGTCGGGGCGGCGGCGGATAACTTCATCAAATTCTTGCGCAAGGATTCGTCGCTTGATGAGGTCTTCGATGCTTTCGCTGACTTGGGGCGTGATGACGGGGACGGGTTTGCCGACGTGCTCGAAGTCGAGGTCTTGTTCGAGGAGGGAGTTTAGGGGTCGGTCAGCCGCGGCGGCTTCACCAGAGAGAGTCCATTCCCGCTTGGCGACCGAGGCGGCTTCGAGTTGACGGATCTCTTCGGCGAGTTTGGCCTGGCGACGCTCGTGGGCGGACCGTCTTGATTTGGGATCTCCAGCGGAGACGTCTGATAGTTCTTGGTCTGAATCATCGTCATTGTCAGACTCGTCGTCGAAGAGGTCGCGTTTTACATCGGCCATGGCCCGCGCTGTATCATCCTCGTTGGGCCTCTGTGGTTCGCTTTTGGGAGCTCTTTTCTTGAAAGGTTTGCCTGCCTTATCTTTGCGAGGAGGAGGGGCGAAGAAGTCTTTATAGTAGACTTCATTGGCGTTGAAGTCGTTGCCTTCATCATCCTCAACGCCGTCGTCCATATCGATGTCTTCTTCGTCACTGGCACCCTCTGGCGCATCGAGATCCATGTCCCCGAACGTCGGTCCGTCGTCGTCGTCTTCTTCATCTTCCGCATCTTCCCCCAACGCATCTGCTGGAGCGCCCTTCTTGCCGGACGACTTGGAACTTGATTTCGGCGGAGCCAGAGGGTCGGCATTCCAGTCTACATCTTCATCATCGCTAGCTTGGTCCGTAGTGGGATCCCCTCGGGCATCCTGATCCTCGAACCACTGGGTCTGCTTGTTGAAGGCATCGATAGAGAAAAAGCCATCATTGAGCCCATTGGGGTCTTGGACAAATTCGTCCGCCTCCTCTTCGTCCTCGTCCTCTTCTTCTCCGTTCTCATCGTCTTGGGATTGGTGAGAAGCATCCTGAAGCTCCGCATCCCCGTCAACGTCTTGTTCTGACCCTTCTGAGTCCTCATCCTCTTGTTCCATTTCGTTAATGGCGTTGTCCTCGTTCTCGTCAGAACCGCCATCTGAATTCTCTTCGGAACCATCAGAGTCCTCGTCTGAGTCCACCTCGAAGCCGTCCTCTCCAAACGCCAAGTTGCGGGTTTCTTCCCCCTCTGATCCATCTTCCACCACCTCCCCTCGCTCCTCCAACTCGTCGACCAAACCATCTGCGAAGCCCAAGACACCGCGAATAATCTTCTTCGCCTGCTGCCACACCTGGCCTGTCTCGAAGCCATCCACGTACACTTTTCTCAACTTCAGGACATCGTCACCCCCAACCACGCTCGCGTCCTTACTTCGCTTGCGCTTTCTGCTTTCCTTTAGTCGCTGCTGCTGCAGATCACTAACTTGGGAGGCAAATGCCTCCAATGTATTCTTCACAATTTTCAGTGACTCGCTGGGAATGGCAGCATTCGGTTCGATGAATTTGTGACGGTTATCGGGTCGTAGACTTTCGAGGAACGCTGCCATGTCCATGTCGGAGGCCGGCTTTGCGCCGGATAGGGATGTGGATGCCATGAGGGACTGGCCGCTGAGGGTGTGCGACGTCGACGTGAGGGTCGGTGATGGAGTTACGGCCATGCTCTGTTTCGAGCGTTTTGTGCGTGTCGGAACAATGGTATGTTGTTCTCGTCATGCACTGAGCGGCCTTGATGCTGGCGAGTATTGGCTTTGATTGCATAGAAAGGTGTTCGTACTTTTCTGCCGTAGTGGAAAAAATTTGGTTCACCGCCCGCTGCACAATTTGATCTCTGCCCCGCCAAAGCGGGTTCGCAATCCCACAAGGTACACGGTACACCACATGTACCCGATGTACGCGCTCTTCTTCCTCCTATCACAGGTATAGGGGATGTACAACATAAACACAACACCTCCATTTACCTGCAAATATATTTCAACACCGTGTATATACAGATTCTGAACACACAAGTGCCAAAATCTGGCTTTTCAAAAAGACTCATGACTCAGAAGTTAGAGCCTTCAAATCTGGGTGGTATCTTTTGATAATGAGAAGAAATGCCCGCCCCGTTCACTACGGTGCTGGTCATGGCATGTCGCGAGAGTCGAAACTCATGTATGTATGCTAAACTTCACATTCATCTACGATTCGTCATGCTGATATAGTCACTTATCTTCTCGTTTCTGGCTTAGTGTCACTATGTAGCCCATTACCGTACCGATGCCAGCGTCAGCTCTCTGATTGTTTGCTTGACTACAGATGGATATCGAGAATAAGATATCGGGAATGAAGTGATGCTTTCGCAAAATTGCTCTGAGGCGGCTACCCCTTCGCCAAATTGTCTCTCCATGGATTTTCTGATTCCACTATGCGAGACGCCGGATCACTCTGGCTTTCGACCGTACATAACATGCGCAATCATGTAGCTGTGAACCTTTGGATTACGGATTGCTTTGCGCAGAGTCGCGAGCCACACGTGGTACTCGTCTGCCGGTTTTTGGAGGCTTTTCCAAAGCATCTGTGTGTACCCTACCGATCAGAAGTAAGTATTTCTTTCTATATCAAACAAGTATGTGTATAAACGGGAGGATGCCATGCTCTACCTTGAAGGTCGTTCTCCAGAGCCGCTCCGAGGAACCGACCGACTTCAGCAAGTTTAGGATCCTTGGCCCACGGACCAACAGGAACCTAATAGTAAAGATTTAATCTCTTAATGAACTCGCAAAGGCGACGGACGCATGACAGCAAAATGACGACACCTACTTTATATTGAACTGCTCTTTTCTCATCGAAGCTCGCTTCGTCAAAAGCTTCTCGTTGAATATCTTGCAAGAAGAATGGGCGGTTTAAGACTTTGCTGGCTTCTCGGAATAGGTCTCCTGACGAGGCAAGGACAGGTTCCAGGTAGGTAGTCCCGTCGTCGCTGCGAAACTCCACATCCAATTCAACGGACTCGACCCATCCCCCTGGCGCACAGCATCTGTAGGCTTCTTTCAAGAGGCCCGTCCAGTTCTCAATTCCACCCAAGAGGTAGCGGATGTGGATAAAGTCAAAGTGGTTGGCACTCCAAGTCCACTCGAGGCCAGCGTCATCTATTTCGAAGCAGACGTTTGGTGAAACCCACTGCGGTTGGCATGGGGAGAGATCTGTGCCGATAACTGAAGCATTCGGGAACTGATCGGCAAATTCACTATTCAGCTTTGTGAGCATCCGGACCTGGTGTATTGGGAGAACATGTGGGATTCGGATTCCCTTGGACCGTACATTGCCCAGATGCCTGATTAAATGGTCAGCGAGAATGATGTGTAGGAAAGTTTTCGGACGCTACTCACCAGATCCCGTACCAACGTCAAGTACCCGCTAAGACCATTCGTTTAATTATCAAAAGGGGTAAAACCCTCGCCTTTGTCTGAAAAGAGCATCGGAGTCTTACATGCATTTTGTCTTTCTCTAGCGGTGCTAGGAACAACTGGTGGTCAAAAAGGATCGTCAAGTAATGATGGCTGGCGATGATATTAGCGTACGATTCCGCCAAGAATGTGGGCTAATAGTGACTCTAACCTTAATGCCACTGATTCGAGCTGCTGATCATCGTTGGGGAGGAAGTAATTGGCCGCGAACTTATCACTGTGATAGGTGCGGCCATGGAGTCGACGGTACTCAAGGATGCTGGATGAAATGGAGGCGGTGGAACTTTGCCTGTGACGGTTCATTAAGGAAATTGAAATGATTTGTGGAAAGTGTAGGGGTACAAACTCATCGGAGAAAACAGAATCGGCGTCATTGGGACCATCAGAGGCATCAGTCTGAGTTGCCACATCAGCCTCGCATTTGATACACTTCGAGGCGATTCAGGCTTACGGGTACATGCTCTGCAGCAACCAGGACGTCCTCGGTATACTGTGGACTCTGCTTATTCGCTTGTACCGAAGACATGATATAGGAGGAAATTATGAGAAAAAGAAGCAAGGCCAAGCTATAACTAGGTCGAGCGAGATCTTGGCTTATAAAGAACTGATCATGGTGGAGTTCTGAGAAAGCCAAGACGTCATCTCACCATCGTTGTGGACAGGTTGGAAAAACACCTATCGAGCAGGCGAACTCGTGGAATGACCAGAATCACGCAGGTCTCGTGGGCGCGCGATTAGACTTCGGCCCCCAACAAACGTACCTATACATATATGTATTACGGAATAGCACGCCACTCTACGGAACGCCCACCTTCGCACTCTTCCCACACGTTCCATACATTCTCGCTTCACACTCAGACATACAGTACCTAGCTATGTAGGAGGGCAAAGAACCGGAAAGAGGAACAAAGGGCCGGTAACTAGATCGAAGACTGGATGCGCTATGAAAGGAGACTCCTGAAATACATGGCCAAGCTTACATGCTACACCTCCACAATGCACATGTATACATACCTAGAATACACAAAAACGACCCAAGAAAGGAGTCTTCGCTTTTCGAAATGCGCTTTCGACCACCACCACCTGTGCTCATTAAGGCTTTCTTTCTTCTTCTTCTTCTTCTCCTCCCCTTTCCTTCTCATGTTCTATCCACCGAACAAGAAGAAACGGCTTCAATTCCCCCTCCTACCACCCGTGCTCATCAACGTAATCTTCTGCTTCTTCTTCTTACTCTTCTTCTTTCCTCCCTCTCCAGCCGCCCCATCTCCCCCTTCAGAAGCAGCAGCAGCAGCAGCAGACGTACTAGCACTCGCCACAGGCTTATCGTCCCGTCCCATAGCTTCGATCGCCTCAATCTGCCACGCCAAATCAACCGTATCCACAAAGTCCTCGTCCTTCAGCCATCCATCATCACCAGACGCTACGCGCATCGGCTCCAATTCCGGAGACGCCTGTATAACTCTCGTACCCCAGATAGTCCTCTGCGTAGATGGACTGGTAGACATGGACGCGAGTGTTTCGAAGCCAGGCCGTGCGTCCGGTGGTGTATCTCCAGACGCTGCAGCCAAGGGTTGGAATTGGGAAAGATCCAAGACGGGTGTATGGTCATCTTCGTCGAGCGCGTGCAGCAGTGCAGGGTGACGTCGGTTGGTGATGCCAATGGCGCCGCGCAGAGCGGCGGCCTCCAGACGCTCTGCTTGTAATCGCTCGCGCTCTTCTTGGGCGGCTTTTTCTCGATTCCGCTTGCGTCGCTTCTCGATTTCGGAGGAAAACGCGTCTAATATTTCTGCGGGCACAATGTCCGTCCAGTCGCACTCTAGAAAGCTAATGATGCAGCCGTGAGGAAGATGCGCAAGGTATTTGGTGCGTTTGCGGAGTGCCTCATCTACAACGTGACCCGTGGATATGTGTTCGACGCGGGGCAGGAGCGTGGACGGAAAGCATGAAAAAGCGCCGTATTTCGTCTTGAGGATTCTAATATCCAATGGTGACAGGTACAGATGTGGCGGGGCGCTATAGAAGAAAAAATCGGCCTCTGGTGAGCGTTCAGTAGCTTCTGCGAGAGGACCTGGATGTATCGACGTAAATGATTGCAGCGCATCGGTCTTCTCCTTTGCTGTGCGAATGGCCCTGACGGCCTTTTGGCTCCATTCAGAGTCTACGCCAAATAGCGTCTCGTCTTCCTTTTCTTGTTCAATCAAAGCAGCAATTTCCTCTTCGAACTGCACAGCCATGTAATCTGCAGTGCCCCTCATGATTCTCGAATAATCCAGCACATTAGCGGCATAGTGCCACGGTACGTCGTTGCCAGATTTCAACACCTCAGCACCCCCCTCGCGTGGCAGTGCCAGAGTGGACGTCGCCTTTCTCGCCATGAGACGCAGGACGACGTCGTCTCCCACGCGAGGAAGCGGGCTCTCCTGTCCTGCGTAGAACCTAACTGGCCGCACGTCATGCAGGTAGACTGCATCTTCGCAGATGGGACATTTCTTCCACCGAGCAACCTTTCCAGACTTGACATCATCTTCGCTGACGGAGTTAATGAACCTGATCAAACATGGCAGGCAAAAGATGTGCCCGCACTTGGCCATGCGGGGAGCGACCGGCTCGGACAGGCAAATGGGGCAGGATGCTGCCTGCGACTCCGACGAAGCAATAACTTGCAAAACATTGTTCCAGTCTAGAAATACATCGGCATCTGCGTCATTCGTCTTGTATGATCCTTCGGGAGACACCACAAACCGATAATTCGAGTGAACATATCTTAATTTGTCTGCAGCGTGGTGGCCCGACCCGGGGCCCCAAGTGGGATTGCGGCGATGCGACCTCGGTTGATAGCTATGGTCTTGGAATGAACGAGACGCAGTGTAATTCAGAAGATGAGTGATTGATGTCTGGCCCCTGCGGCTCGATGGGTTCCGCACAGCTCGAAGCTCGGCCATGCTGTCATACTCGTCCAGGTTGCTCTGCGATCTTTGGACCGCTCCAGGTCGTCGTTGATCTTTGTGTTGCTTTCGTGAGGCTTGCCCCTTTCGTGGTGTGGGCTGCGAGGAGGAGACGCTCGGCTGACTGGGACGACGGGAAGATTCGAAGCTGGAAGTGACAGTCCCGGTCTGCGCCTGGGCTGGATAGGTAGGAGTCGTGGAAAGGCTCTTGCCCGCAACGACGTTGGAGGGGTTCATGGTCGGGCTGCGCGACGCCAGGCTATGATTAATGAATATGCACTTCAATTGAGATGATAGAATGAAAAGACGTCAAATGATGCGGCTGAGCATGAGATACGGAGATGTTGAATCAAAATCTGGTCGGATAGACTGTCACCATGCCTCCGCAGCACCTCGAGGAACGCAACAGGCTCACGTCTATGAAAAGGTTCTTCAGAAACCCTCACGACCGCAAGGTCTTCGATAAAATGGATAAGAAGCAAACGATGGTGTCTAACCACAGCCTTGAACAGACCTTGAACAGGAGACAATGACAAGAGGGGTCCAAGTTGGACGGACCCCAGCAGTGGTGGTGGATCGAGGTCGAACAGATCAGAGTTATCGACGATGGGGCGATACCTGAAGCGTTACGTGACGACGACGGTTAGTCATCGGCTGCACGTGACGCGCGATAAAATTCACCAACGTCGGCCAGTTGTGAGACGGAGTCTCGGATTCGGCTTCACCAGGGGGTCGAGAGTCGCAAGACGCTGGCCTTGGAACGAGGAGGTGCATAGTTTGAGCCAGCACTATTGCATCGCGAAAGTTATCGGCGCGAAAGTCGCCCTCAACAGACAGGTGACTCACCGCAGTCGAGAATTGCGGACCTGCGGTAGGTACTTCAATGCGCATGGCCCGACTTCCCGAGCATTCCCTCTTTCGGTCGACCCACTTGCAGAGAGCCAATTGGATGAGATCGCAGCGGGACAGGGAATCGCCACTCTCAGAGTCTCAGGGCAAGGCGCAAGATTGGAAACACTGAACAGAGAGGCGTTTGGGATGACGTATGACCATCACGACGCAGATGATAGGTAGCTGACCTGCACTTTGCATTTGACAAAGTTGGCCGCAAGTTGATGCAGCGGTATTGGCCCTTGTACAGTTGTACTCTCTGGGTTACCATCGCGCCACGCTGCGGCCATGCACCTGCAGACTGGTCGCAGATAGCGAGACTCGCACGAGGCGTGACTGGCCAGTTGGCAGACAGTGACAGACCTGACAGGACCAGATTAGATGAGCAAATTCCCTCCCAACGAACCCAGAAGCAGCATCTTCAACTACCTCTCCTCCTAATTAATATCCAGCCCTACTGTGTCTGAATCCTAATATCCTGAGCCCTTGCTTCTACCCCTCCAGACACTCATCGGGAAATACATATCCCGCTGCTCCTTCGTGCCTGCGTCGCAACCATGGGCAGCTTTACGTTCAAGTGGTAAGTGCGAGCTCGAAGCTCTCTTCGATCTCGTCATTATGCTCGTTCCTCTTGTTCCGGCGCCAGGGTCTCCCCGCTTCGCTCATGGCGCATCGCAGCCTGCAGGGCCATGACGTGGACAAAAGACGCAATTCTCGGGACACTACCTATGTGCGAGTAAATCGTCTATCGCAAGTTCTTGACTCGCCTCGGCCCTTGTTGTCTTTGCTGTCATAGCTGTCTTTGCATTCGTTGTAGCTTTACTGACCGTATTTCTGCATTCGCATTCGCAGGGCGGATCCCACCAATGATCCATCCGATGTTCTCGTCACCGGCTCCTTCGATGGGTGGACCAAATCTGTGACTCTGGACAAGGATGATGGCATCTTTCAGAAGACGGTGCAGTTTTCGAAAAAGGACGCCGCGAACAAGATATATTACAAGGTGAGTGGATTTGGTTGATTTGCTTGCTTTTGTTATAATTGCCCTCTCTCTGTTCTCATCTCGTTTCCATGCTCTGGGTGGCTCCGGCGGGTTCGGCTTTCCGAGGCACATCGTACTCTACCACTAGGACGACAGAATGAAAGGACGACTACTCGGTAGGCGACTACAGAGTACCTACCTACCTAGGTATATAATTAGAAAATTACCCAGGACGACTAGAAAGATACCAGCAGCTCTTCCTCGTGTGGTTGCCCAAGCAATGCGACGAAGGTTTATTTCCTCTCAACCCTGGCTTTGATCTCGTTGTCCCAAAAAGTTGCGCTTGCAAATGAATTGGATCCCTCGCAGCCTTGCCGGGGTTCGACGACCGGATGGAAATAGGCAATGAATTTGGTCTGCGAATTCCCCCATTCTCATCATTGCTCGCTGCCTGTCCGGCGCTAGTCCTTTGATTGCTTGGTCGACTTGGCGAGCTAGACGACGTGATTGTCGGTGTCTCGTCATTCGGACTGGACGAAGGCATACTCGAGTCCGTCTTTTGGCATTTCTGTCTTCCTATCCTCCTGTCCTTTTGATCGCTTCTACCAAGGGACATACCGAAGTGACCAAACACACCGCCCTACCTATTCCACAACAAGTAGCGGCGCTGGGGAGTTGCCGCCAGACCAAACAGGGACACAGTGCCTGCGCCAGACACAAGTGTAGGACGCCACGAACCGGCGTCGGACTTGGCGTCTAATAACTGATTAAACTGGTCGAAGTGGTTGAACTTGGTCAGTCGTCTTGCGGAACCGGCGGGGGCTGCCAATCGCAGGCTCGGCGCTCGTCTTGTATCACTCGGACAGTCGGACTTTTCGATATTGGTTCGGGAACGATGACAGCCATGAGCCAACAACTATTGTTGCGATTGCTCATTGCTAGTCGTTGTCGCCTGAGCCGGGCGCACACAAACCCGTCTACACGCGCAAATACACTCACACAAACAAACGCACGCACAGCAGTGGGCCCATAAAAACGACGCACTGGCCAGTCTCGTGCCCCAACCCCCCCGCTTTGCATTTCCATATCTCACGCGTCAACGCCCGTCTTATGCGCTCCTCCTGTCCGCTCATGCACACTTTTCAGAACCCATTGGCGCGCATTTGACTCCTTCCGAGTCCTTCGTCTCGGTCCAGAACTCGCAGCTAACTGCTTCTCCCCTGTATCTCTCTGTATCGATATTTAGTTTGTCGTCGATCACACCTGGGTCATCAACGAAGCCTACCCGCACGAAGCCGATTACCAAGGCAACATCAACAACTTCTTCACAGCTGACGACCTAGTCACCTCACCCCCTGCGCCTGCCTCAGATCTCGCTAAGGACCCATTCATAAACACAGTCACCCCCGAATCTACCACCGTCGCAGAAATGGCCAAGAAAAACAACAACAACAACAAGAAGAACAAAATGGCTGCTAAAGAAGCCGACGTTCCCGCTCCTGTGACCGCTCCCGCAGTCGCCGATTCCACCCCAGATCTTGGCGATGCCAGCCAAGGCATGGCAACTCCCTCCGACGTCCCCGGTGGTTTCCCTGCGACTCCTCTCAACGAAACCCTCAACCTCGAAAACGAGACGGTCAGCGTCAAGCCCTTGCCGGCCTCTGCTGGCATCGGAAACCCCATTCAGCTCGCTCCCGGTGAAAAGATTCCCGATTCCATCACTGCTCAGAACACCAATGAGCACGTGAAGCTGGATAAGGCTTCCTACGAGAAGAGTGACGCACTCCCTTCTGCTCTGCCCCTGACCGCTGAGGTCCCCTCTGTATCTGGCACAATGATTCCTGAATCAAGCCTGCCAATGGGCGGCGACTTTTTTGAAGCAGCCAACGTCGCCATCAGCTCCGTCGGTGCTGGCTCAACCACTGCCGCCCTCGCTGGCCAGGTGCCTCTGGAACCCAAGCAGGACGTCGCCATCAGCTCTGTTGGCGCTGACTCAACCACTGCTACCCTCGCGGGCCAGGTGCCCTTGGAATCCAAGAAGGACGTCGCCATCAGCTCCGTTGGCCCTGACTCAACCACTGCCACTCTCGCAGGCCAGGTGCCCCTGGAATCCAAGCAGACCACAGTCCCTGATGTTGTAAAGGAGAGTCAGGAGAAGGCTGGCGTCTCTCCCGAGGCGTCTGCTGTGCCCGCTGAGGTCAAAGACAAGGCCAAGGTGGAAGAGGAAATCAAGAATGTTGTTCCTGAGGTTCCTGCCGCCTCTGTCGGCACCGCCAGCGACGAAGCTGAGAAGAAAGAAAGCAAGGAAAGCACCGGCGCTGCTACTATTGCAGCTGCCGCCGCCATTGGCAGTGCCGCAGTGGCTGCTACTGTGGCCACCGCTGCCAAGCTCTCCGACAATGCTACCTCGGCCGCCCAGACCGCCAAGACGACCGCGGCTGAAACCGTCAACAACAACCTCCCCGACTCCATCAAAGACAGCCTACCTGTCGCTACCCAGAACACCCTCGCCTCTGAGAAGAAGGAGAGCTCCGTTGACGACATTTCTTCCAAGGTCTCCGAGGAAGTGAAGGAGTCCATCGCCGCCGCCGGTGAGAGCCCAGAGGCTGCTGTGAGCACCTCCGCCGTTCAAGACAAGGAGGCTGTCGAGGCCGAGCTCCTGAAGGAGGTTAAGGAGGCACCCGCCGTTACTGAAGTCTCCAAGTCCGACGCCGCTGATAAGAAGGAGAGCTCCGTCGCTGCCGAGGTTCCGGAGGAGGTCAAGGAGTCTATTGCCGCCGCTGGTGCGAGCCCAGAGGCTGCCGCCAGCACGTCTGCCGTTCAGGAAAAGGAGGCTGTTGAGGCTGAGCTTCTGAAGGAGGTCAAGGAGACGCCTGCTGTATCTGATGTTGTCGATGAGAAGAAGGAGAGCTCCGTCGCTGCCGAGGTTCCTGAGGAGGTCAAGGAGTCCATCGCCGCCTCTGGTCAGAGCCCGGAGGCTGCCGCCAGCGCTTCTGCCGTTCAGGAGAAGGAGACTGTTGAGGCTGAGCTTCTGAAGGAGCTCAAGGAGGTACCTGCTGTTGCGGGTGTCACCGAGGCCAGCCCGGCCGCTGAGACCAAGGCTGTCGAGACTGCTGAGCCTGTTGAGGAGAAGCCCGCCGAGAAGGCTGTCGAGGCCACCCCTGCAGCCATTGAGCCTGTCGCCGAGAGGACTGTTGAGCCTACTCCTGTCGTCGCTGAGCCCGTCGCCGAGAAGACTGTTGAGCCTACTCCTGTTGTCGTCGAGCCCGTCGCCGAGAAGGCTATCGAGCCTACTCCTGTTGTCGTCGAGCCCGTCGCCGAGAAGGCTGCCGACACCACGCCTGTCGTCGCTGAGCCCGCCGCCGTTGAGCCCGCCGTTGTTGAGCCCGTCGCTGTTGAGCCCGTCGCTGTTGAGCCCGTCGCTGTTGAGCCCGCCGTCGCCGACACACCCAGCACTGATGCCCCTGCCGCGACGACGACCACGGCAGCTGCTGACGAGCACGTCCCCGAGACAAGCACCACAGAGCCCCAAACAGCTGATGGCGCCACCGAACACACGCCTGTCGACAGCACAAGCGAGAAGAAGAAGAACCGCCTGAGCATCATGTTTGATAAGCTCAAGGCCAAGTTGAAGTAAACATTTTCTCTCCCACTTTCTCAAACCAGTCTATTCATGATGAAGCTTTTTTTTCGCGCGCGGGAGGACTAATGTGTTTCTTTTGGTGTAGTCTGCAGTAATGATTGATGGCTTTGTTTGGACTTGCCTTTTGTCTACTTTGTTATTACGTCAAATGATTCCCCTTTTTTTCTTTTTCAGGAAAAAAAATATACAAAACAAGTCTTCTTGTTGTCGCCAACATGTCGACCGAACGAATGCGAATGCGATACAGAAAGAAGACAAGAAAAGATGCGTTGAAAAAAGAGGAAAGGCGAGGTTGTTGAAGAGTTGGTTTCAAGGATGGAGAGCTCAGAGAAGTGTTTTGATTTGTGTGTAGGGGTAATCTTTTTTTTCCACGAGGATTGGAATACTTGGGAGGACTGCGAGATGCAATCTCAGTGTCGGCTGCATGTTGGACATTACAAGGAGATGCAGCTTGGCAGGGGGAGATGAGATGATGAGGGAAAGGTAACGGGTTGATACAAGAACTTTATAATAACTTGTTTGTATGCATGATTGATGGAATGAGTGCGTTAGTATGAAATCCTACTTTTTTGGCCCCCTATGCCGATACTGCCGTATTATGTATAACGGGAGGTAAGAATAGCAATGGATGGATTATGGGGGTGAGCACAGTATCGTGCGTGAGAACTTGTTTGCGCACATACAACATGGCTGCCACGTCTATCTCATTGTACAACACGAGACGTGGTTGCATTCCATTGGCAAGATGATGTTTTATCCCCTCTCACGGACGTCATTTGAGCTCTCCAGTATCCATTGTCGTACTCCCATTCTGTAGATGATGTAAACGCACAATATGGCGTGGGTAGACTGTTTGACTTGACTCGGTGCGTGCAACATTGCCGTCTCGTAGCAGCTCTTTGCGACTGTCTATGTACATACATACTGTACCTAACATAGGCCACGTTTCTAGCTCCTTATTATTAGCCTCCTTGCGTGGTGTCTCGGGACGGACCGGGAGGAAAGCGCGGTTGTTGCTGCGTACGGGTCTCCCGACGAGGCAAACAGAATTGTTGCACAAAAAGAATGACGTACCTAGTGTATCTTTTTCATCTGGCGTTGCAAGACCAACCCTACAAGCAATACAATCTGGTTCTTGGTTCTGAATGGGCAGGCTGTCTTACCACCCCTCCTGTGAAGGGCTTATTTGGGGGCAGAGGACGAGAAAGCGGCACACAAGAGTTTTATTCACTTGAAGTATCAAAAAGCGATGTCCATATTTTTCTATTCAAGTTTTTCTTCTCGCTTCATTCCCGTTCCTAGGTACTCATACATATGTATGATGTCAAAGCATTCCGTTACGGGAGGGAAGACGCAGACAACACCCCATTCGCTCATCGTATCTTATTCTAACAAGTATTCTAACAACGCATCGGAGATAATCCCACGGAGATGATAAAGGTGAACAACAAGACAAAACGGAGAAGAAATCGAAGCCATGTACAGATATTGAATCGCCGAAAGAATAAAAGAAAGAAAAAACCCCCCAGAAGATGAAAAACAATGCCGCCTCTCCTCATCTTGACCCTGACACCGTCGTCATAAATTTGCCTCCCTCCTGCTTAAACAACCAATCACTATTCGCATCCATCAAAAAATTCGTAATATTAAACTCATTCGCATGCCCATTCCCATCCGGCGCCTCCTGCACAATCGTCTGCGCCAATCCCCCTCCTCCCGCTCCCGTTCCCGTTCCCGTTCCCGTTCCCGCTCCCGCTCCCGCCCCTGGATTCTCCCCCCCAGGACCGGACGGCAAGCGCGGAACATTGAAAAAATCAAACACATCCAAATACTCAAGCTCATTCAGCGCAGGCGTCCTAGTCCTAGTACACGGCTGAGACGACGACGACGACGACGACGACGACAACGACGACGACGACAACAAGACCACACCACCACTATTCCTCGGGGGCTGTCTCGAAATCAAGACATCCAAATCAAACGCCGTGCGGCGCATATCCGCCAAAATCCTAACAGAGCTCGGCGTCACGCCATCGCCCTTTTGTACACTATCGCGGTGCTCGTCGAGAACACGTTGCAGGACACCCGAGTAGCGCGTCGCAACGGGCCAGTAGTGGCCCATTTCGCGGAGAGTGTCGACGAAGAAGTTGATTTGGGGGGGTAGTTTGTGTAAGTGTTGGACGGTGGAGCTGTGGACGAGGAGGAGGCGGGCGGAGACCCAGATTGTCCATGCGAAGGGGGGGCCGAGTTTGGTGAGGAGTTTGTTTTGGAGGACGAATTCGGAGAGGGTGATTATTTTTTGGACGGCGTTGTTGCAGCGCTGGGAGGCGCTGTAGGAGGGGGTGAAGATGGGGGAGCGGGTGGTTGGGTAGGCGGCTGAGGAGTGGAGGCGGATGACGGCGGTGTGGAAGGTGGCGTGGAGCATGATGAGGATGCAGTTGGGGGTTCTGTTGGTGGTGGTGGTGATGGTGGTAGTGGTGGTGTTGTTGGTGTTGATGGTGTTGGTGTTGTTGGTGGTGTTGTTACTGTTTCTGTTGCTGGTCGTGTCGCTGGTGTTGCTGGAGGTGCAGGTGCTATGCTGGAAGAGTTTCGCCATGTCGCCGAGTTCGACGGGGAGGCCGTATCGCCAAGTCGTGAGCTGGTCATCTAGTTCTCTATAGTGGCGCTGCCATTGCTCGACGTCGTCGGGGGCGCTGATGTCGACGGGCTGCTTGAGGAATGTATGGATTTTCGACAAGATGCCCAGGATTTCAATATAGTACGCCAGAGGGCCGAGATGAACGGGCTGGCATATTTCAGGCACAGGGAGCACGCCGTGGTGTACGCGAGCCTTGAACCACTTCGTGTCCACGCGTTGGTTCTGCATCCATAGATCGTCACGACATGGCAGTGTCCGGTCGATTTCGTTGTCTGCCAGGGCGAATTCAAAGGCAGTCGCAATGGTTGCGTATCGGTCCAGTATATAGGTCATCCAGAACAAGCGTCTTCGGGACTCCTCTTCGATAAAGTCCTTTGGCTCGGGCAAGATCACGGCTCTCAGTGTATAGATGGACCTGTAGTTGGGACACACTGAAAATGAGTTGGTCTCTACCGCTAAGCCTAATTGTACAACAGAGCGCGTGATGAGCGCCAGAATATTCCAGCCTGGTGGCCCGTTGCTACTCCCAACTACATCGAGAGCCAAGATGACCAGGGCTTGTAGAGACTTGACCGAGGTATTCTCCATGCCATAGAGCAGCACACGAGCTTTGCACGCTTGGTGATAGTGCTGGCGGCGGTCCTCTGTGAGTCTTGCATCAGATGAGTAGCGCATCGTCGTGGCGACAATGGCATGCAACAAGATTCGATCCGTCTCTTGTAGGGTTGACGGTCCGAAGAGTGAATCGAGCGTCGTCTTTCGATGCAGGATAGGACACCACGTGTTGATGTGCTTAAAGTACAAGTCGACCAGGGCGTACAAGAGGTCGTAAGGAGGCAAGTCCTGGTCTGAGGGTGCTGAGACGATAGGCGACTGCAAGGCTGTCTGAGTATGGGAATAGTAATTCTGCGTCCCAGCATCCGTCGGTTGCAAGGACTGCAGTCGAGATGTCGGCGCCATGGACCCCCCCATGGACGAAGTATGCTGCGGTGCAATGAGCTCGATGCTTGGAGGCGTTGGCGTGAAGCTGGACGGCTTCGTCTGCGTCATGAAGATGCCGCTGTCGGCCTGAGACTGCGACTGGGACTGGGACTGGGGCTGCGACTGCGACTGCGACTGCGACTGCGACTGCGACTGCGACTGCGACTGCGACTGCGACTGCGACTGCGACTGCGACTGCGACTGCGACTGCGATTGGGATTGGGACTGGTACGTGTGGTTGGTCGCGGATGTGGTGCAGTACAAGTGTGTCTTGCTGTTCCGAATGCCTTCCAAAGCGTTTGGTCGAGGAGTGGCAGCGAGCGCCGTCTGAATCATCTCGGCATGGCACTGCAAAGCAGCTTCCAGTCTGTCCATGCGCTCCTGAAGTTCTTTGCCGAAACCAGCCCTCAATCCTGGCCGCCTTCTTTCCTTGTACTCACACACGGCGCCATTCCTAGCGCACCAACCACATGATGGCTGCTCGCGATCGCATCTCACCTGTTGTGCCAGATGCGTCAGGCTTCATGAAAGCAAAAGTAAAGTACAGGAAGTGAGTACAGTGACAAGTAAAACGTCGACTTACCTTTCTCTGTTTGCACAATTCGCATCTGTGACAACGTCAGCGCTCGACCAGACCCAAGTTTGTTAACTATAATTTATAAACGACAAAGTGGACGCCTAAACGATTCAGGGGAGATAGTAACAGTGCCTCTATGCTGGATTCCTCTCCAGATGGCAGAGTCCATGTGTTACTCAGGTCTGGAGTTTCATCCCCTTGTAGTGGATAGTGAGTCAACATTAGGTAGATGAGAAGCGTGGATATAAGTCTCAGATTCTTCTTCCCGGCCCCCTCATTCTTCGGCCCCAGTTAGATATGCAGGCCCGGGCTTTTCTAGACCTCAACGTTGGTGATGCAGCAATACTGTACAACGTGGAGGAGATGCGTCAAGATCAAAGGAGGGGGGACACGAAACACGAAACACGACAGGTACGTACGAAACCGATGTTGGACGCTTACGCTTGCGACTGAAAGTAGTACCGTCATTATCCTGCTCATCCTCGCTATGAGACCGGCTATCAGGCTCCGTATGCTGGCGAACAAAGGCCGAAGCGGAGAGTGACGGCGGTGGGCCTTTGCCTTTATTAATCGCAGCCTCATGCCGCATCGTCGCAAACAAAACAAGCGCCAACTCTCAGTCTCGACAAGCTAATCAAGTGAAGCTTGTGCGGTGCGGGTCCAGACGAATGAACTTCGAAGCACCTTTGATCGACAACACCACGCTGCTTATCAGTGATCACGTTTCCCCGTTGCAGCTCAGATGCGGGCAGCGGGATATCGAGGAGAAAAGCACACTACTGTCCGCCTGGCCGTCCTCAGTCCTGTGATGCTGCCGACCACGACAATTGCTATGAGGGTATGTATGTAATACCGTGCTTTCCGAGTCTGATAAATGTCTCAAGTGCTCAACGTATCCCCACCTGCCTGTGAGATTGAAATTCGGTTCGGTCCGGGTACAAACTGCGATTCCGCCGCGGCTATTGCGACTGCCGACTGCCGACAGATCAGATCACGAGGCTCGGGAATGAGGCAGCTCACGATATCGGATCGACGGATAACCATCCACAGTGGCCAATCAACCCAACCGCGTGTTGTAATTGGCGCAGAAAAAAAAAAAAAAAAAGGATGTCAAGTCAATTGCCTGATGGTACCAACTCGATTGGATTAACTCGACAAGAAGCTGAAGTGATGGCCAAAAGCGTGAGGCCCTGACCGGCTGGGCTAGGAACGGAAAACGATGGAAGATGAGGGGAAGTTCTTTTGCGTTTGGGTCCAGCTGGGATGCGCGTGCGGCGTGCCTCGGGTCGTCTTCAATTTCTTCAATTCCAATTGAGGAGCTCTCAGCTGATACATACATTGTACATACTCCGTACATGATGCATATGCCCTGCATAGACGGCTGCATAACGTTACAGATGCATACGGAGTACAATTGTCAATTGCAACAACAATGAGGAAGGAGTACTTGTAACTGCATGTGCCAAACTCCCAAATGCATGGCGTCCCACTTTACGGACTTGAAGGAGCACAACGACACGATACGATAATGCATGCCAGCGGGGGATCTCGTGATGTCTTTTGGGATTAATACCGGAGGTATGTACCTACAGAGTACGGAGTACTCCCTACCATTTTATACCTTGCTTGCCCTACTTTTTCTGAACCTAGGCTAATTAGTACGGAGTATGTAATGGGTAGTATCATGTATGTACTCCGTAACTTGTAACGACTTCCAACAAACACTCAAGAGTCAAGAGTCGACATTGACAATGCTTGCGGGTGGCAAGTTGCCGTGGCTGCTGCTGACCCGTAGCGATTCGCGGGAACCCGGGCCCCGGCCATTTCACATACAAACCTTGTAGGTACATACATATCATTGACATGTGTATCATGTCGGAACTCGTCACTCGGTACATACCTACCTATGGCTTTGACGTGGAGAAATCGTAAATGCCATGTCCCATGGGCCATGCGGCTGCCGGCATCAAACACAGTGGAGCGATGGAAGCGGTCTGACGAGATATCGCAGCTTCGGATCATCTTGGCCCGAATCAAGCTCTTGAGTCTTGGGTCCTTGACTCCCACGGCCTACCTCTGCAAACTCGGCCTGGATAGCCTCGGTGTTGCCTCACCCGTGCAGAATAGATCAGCATCTCTTTCATGATCTCGTACATTGCTCTAATTGCGTATCGCGTTGAATACGTACAGCATGCAGTCTGCAGTTCCATCATCCATGCATTGTGTGCAGCTGCCGACGCCGGACGGGGACTCTAGGTACTGGAGAATTCTGAATGGATGAGGGAGCTGTTTTGTCTTCATAAGGCCACGCTCTCCTCCTTTTATGTAGTAGTAGGCGCACAGAGTTTTTCATTGCAGACCGGAAACCTTCTTGGGATACCTACGTACTTTGACTTGGCTCCGTACTGAAATCGCACTCCTCGGCACGATGGCGTCTGGCGTTCGGGACTTTCCCACTATCAAGGCTGTTCGGTCGTTTGTCGTCGGTGGCGTGGGCTCAGGTACGGCTGCGGGCACGATACATGCTCATCTGACATCTCTCGAGACTCTCGTGAACTGGACTCTTACTGATCAGTGATTTCGGCGTTAGGAGGCGACTATCACAATGTTCAAGGCGGTCACTGGTAGGTTCAGCGTCTAAGTCTCATCCATGGCACGGCTAACGCAGGTCCCTCGTCCAGGTTGATCGACAGCGACATATCAACGCCGTGCTCAAGATGGGAGCAGTATCGCATATCCCGAACGAGCTGGGGCATCAACGTACTGGGCTCAATCCTCGTGGAGATTGAGGCGTCAGACGGTACAGTCGGTTTAGCAACTGGCTTTGGAGGTAGGGCACTTTTCCCATTGATTGCCATTTTCTCGTTGTGCCTGATCATACCTGTTCCCCCCGATCTACCGTTGATGATTGATCCGAGTTTCTTGTCTATATGATTTCCCTTTTTTTTTTTTTCTTTTTTTTTTT